>PVJO010033374.1:0-12166 GCA_004026905.1 Hystrix cristata
CTTGAGGGTCAACATTAGGTTGTTTATTTGAGCTCATTCTGTTTTTCTGATATGGGCATTCAGTGCTATAAATTTCCCTTGTAGAACTGCTTTCATTGTGTCCCACAAATTTCGGTAGGTTGTACGCTGTTCATCTTCTTAACAAGGCCTGCCCTTGGGAGAAATGACTTCATCAGATTGTAACTTAGTAGAGTTTTATCAGAGCTTACCTGACATGGAGGAACAAAAGTACCTAGCTCAGCCCTTCTAAGTGCCAGGGGGATGGGGGAGCGGGGCAGGGAAGCACTTCCGGCACTCATAGACCAAGCACACAGATTCACCAAAAGACTCTCTTAGTTACTTTCTTGTTACTGGGACAAAATACCGACACTCACACATTAAAGGAGGAAAGGTTTATTTTAGCTCAGTTTGTAGAGGTTTCAGTCCATAGTTGGCTGGCTCCAAGGCAGAGAGGCCTGGCAGAGGAGAAGCAGCTCATGGCAGGAGAAACAAAACTGCTTTCCCTTTTATTCCATTTAGTCTGCAAGCCTATTGGTTGGTGCCATTCACACCCAGGGTGGGTCTTCTCATTATTCACATCCAGAACTATACTAAGCCAATCGGTGTACTAATTCAGTTATCATACACCCTTATTCTGTATTCACACACTCAAGATTCAGCTACCTCCGAAAAGCTCCACCTACGAGTACATAAGGCTTTGGGGAGACATCTAGATAAAAATTGTAGCAGACAGACCTACTCACAGGACTACAGAGCACTCCCCCCAGTCACTCACACATACACACACACACACACACACACACACACACACACATTACTGGCACATCACTAAAGGCCTATCACAAAGGTTTCTTCCACTCCGTATGTCATGTCCAGCTTCCAAATAAAAAATAAAAGGCATATTGCAAGACAGAAAACAGTTTAAAAAGATTTAATGTGCATCAGAGCAAGACTCACATACAGCAGGAACACTGGAATTATCAGACCACAGATTTAAAGCAAATATGACTAATATGCTAAGGGACCTAAGACAGTAGTAACAAGCAAGAAGACATGAATAATGTAAGTAGAGACAGAAATTCTAGGAATCCAAAAGATATACTAGAAACCAAAATACTCTAAAAAGAAATAAAAATGTATTTGATAGACTGAGAAAAGAATCTCTGAGTTTATAGTATTTCAGTAGAAAGTGAAAAGTAAAGAGAAAAATGTGCGAATAAAAAACCAGAACACAAAGAACAAGAAATAAAAGAAATAGGAAAGGAAGAAGTTAAATTATCATTATTTGTGGATGACATGTTACTCTACATAGAAGACCCCCAAAACTCCAAAAGATTTCTAGATTTAATAACTAAGTCCAGTCACATAGCTGGGATACAAAGTCAACAGTCAAAAATCAACAGAATTTCTATATACAGATAAACTCACTGAGAGAGAAACTAGGGAAGCTACACTGTTCACAATAGCATCAAAAAAATGAAATATTTAGGAATCAATCAACAAAGCAAGTAAAAGATCTTTACACTGAAAACTGCAGAACTCTAAAACAGGAGATTGAAAGAGATATCAGAAAATGGAAATATATCCCATGTTTTGAGGTAGGAAGAACCAACATAGCGAAAATGGCTATACTTCCTAAATTACTATATAGATTTAATGCAATTCCAATCAAAACACCAATAGCATACTTCGCAGAATTAGAGAAAGCAACCATAAAATTCATCTGGAAACAGAAGAGACCAAGAACAGCAAAAACAATTCTGGGCAACAGGGCCAAGGCAGGAGGCATCACAATCCCTGACTTGAAATTATATTATAAAGCTACTGTGATAAAAACAGCATGGTACTGGAAAAGAAACAGACCCGAGGATCAATGGAATAGGTTAAAAGATGCAGAAACAACTCCAAACACACTCAAGTACCTCATCTTTGACAAAGGAGCCAAACACCCTCACTGGAAGAAAGATAGCCTCTTTAATAAACGGTGCTGGAAAAATTGGCTTACCACATGCCAAAGACTAAAACTAGGCTCATGACTCACACCATTGAAGCAGATCAGAGATCAGCTCACAAAATTGAAGTGGATCAGAGATCTAAACATTAAAACAGAGACACTAAATTTGCTGGAAGATAGAATAGGAAGAACTCTTGAAGACATAGGTGTAGGGAAAACTTTATGAACAAAACTCAGACTGCCCAGAAAATGTACAAAGTCAGTGACTGGGATTACACCCTATTAAAAAACTTTTGCACAGAAAAGAAATCACCAACAGAGCACAACAACAACCCACAGAGTAGCAAAATAATTGTGCCAGCTGTTCCTCAGACAAAAGTCTAACATCTAGAATATGTAAAGCACTCAAAAAAGACCCCCCCAAATTTAAAGACCCCATCCAAAAATGGGCAGCTGAAATGAATAGACACTTCTCAGATGAAGAAGTACAAATGGAAAATAAATATATGAAAAAGTGTTAAACATCACTAGTCATTCAAGAGATGCAAATTAAAACAATGCTAAGATTTTATCTCACTCCAGAAAGAACAGCTGTTACCGAGAAATCAACCGATAACAAATGTCAGTGGGGCTGTGGAGAAAAAGGAACCCTCCTCCACTGTTGGTGGGTGTGTAGACTGGTCCAACCACTGTGGAAATCAGTGTGGAGATTCCTCAGAAAACTACAACTAGAGGTTCCATTTGACTCAGCTATTCCTCTCCTCAGTATCTTTCCAGAAGAATTAAAGACGTCCTACCACAGTGATATATGCACAACTATGTTTATAGCAACACAATTTGTAATAGCTAAACCTTGGAAACAACCCAAATGCCCAGCAACTAATGAATGGCTAAAGAAGACATGGTTTTTTGATGCAATGGAGTACTACTCTGCCATAAAAAAGGATAAACTTGAAACATTTATAGGCAAATAAATGCACCTTGAGAACATACTCTTAAGTGAAATAAATCAGACACACATGACTACATACCAAATTGTTTCTCTGATATGAGAAACCACAAGTGTAAATAATGGCAAAAATATATAACAGATATTGTGAAAAAGAAACTATTCAAATGGGATGAGAACTAGGGAGGGAGGAGGGGGAAAAGAAGGAAGGGAAAAAGAAAAGGAAAGAAAAAGAGGAAAAAATGGAAAAATGTAAATAAAGTTGTTGTAAATAGGAGGGGAGGAGGAATTGAAGCAAGGGGAGGGGAAGAGGGAAAAAAACAAGATATATCATGTACAGGTAAAATTAACTATGATGAATGTGATCATTATGTATATCTAAAATGTACCAATAAATTTTCTTGAGTACATACAAGGTGTGATGGAAAATATGGTTAATGTTTAATTTTTTTTTAAATTTACAGTAAAAGACCCATTGCCATTAGTCCCCCTCAAGATACTCCTCCCTTGCTTTAAACACGTCTATCCCATTGTTCAGGCCACTTCCTGAAGCAGCTCCGGAAGTCCTCTTTCATGAGTGTCTTTAGCTTCACTGTTGCGGCTGCTTCGCTACCCTGAAATTGATTCAAAATGTTTATCTTTCACGGTCAGTTTGACTTTGATGAAAAGCCAGAAGTCTTACAACGCCAGATCAGACGAATAAGGTGGACGAGGACACATAATGTTTTGGCAGCCCGGCTTTGTTGGATGACACTGGGTAGCAGCATTCACTGTATTTTTGGTCACACTTCATAAAGGCACTCGAGAAAGAGGCGTTCCGGAGCTGCTTCAGAAAGTGGCAAGAATGGTGGAATAAGTATGTTTGAAGTGAGAGAGATTAACGGCAATGTATCTTTAACTGTAATAAAAAAAATTCTGTTTAAACACTCATATTTTTCAATTACATCTTCTATGTGTGAGATGCATGACGAGGCTGGAGGGACTGAGGCATGGGCAGGAGGGAAGAATCGGGAACTCTTGGCTACCGTCAGGCACTTGCAATATCTGGGAGGCAATATAGCATCCTCTAAAAGTGGTCTTGGATTAGTTTAAATATGCACTGCAAATTCTAGAGCGAAAAGAAAAGGAAACACAGGACAATGTCAGTTTCACAGATGTCACAGGTATCAAGTGTCTGGTGCTTTAGAAATTGTAAGATAAAGCGTTTGAGAATAACAGGAACCAACACACTTCGTAAATACCTCCATTAAAACAAAACGAGTGCTCCGGGGAGCCTCCTTGCGCTGCGTCCCTGAGCACTGCGGTGGAACTGGTGACTTACAGTCTTCTGAGAGATCTTCGGCTCTGCAAGGCCTCCCCGCACAGTTCCCATGTGGGCGCACCACGGAGTGGTTTGCACTCCATCCGTTCTGGGTACGCCATTTGCCCTTCTCTCTGCCCTCACTGATACGTCTCTCAGCCAAACTTAAATCTGGAGGTGTGGAAGGATAAATCTCATTCTAGCCACTGCCCCCCCCATTGTCAAAGCAGCTGACATCTTTCATGAGTTTTTCAGCCTAAATTTCCTCTTCCAGGAGTTACCTGTTCATATCTCTATTCATTTTTTCTATTGGTTTGGTTTTCTTTTCTTACTGATGTTTAAGAACCTTTTATATATCCTAGGCTCTGTGTTTTGTAAATATCTTCTCACTTTTTCAGAACTCATCTTTTGACTATTTATGGATGCATGTTAAATTTTTATAATATAAAGTACCCTTATTAAATAGAAGGGAGTTACTTGCAAAAAAAAAAAAAAAATACTATGCAAACCAGGCCCTTCAACTACTCTTTCCTGTGGATACTACTTTCATTATTGTTAACTTCTTTTCTTTAATAGGTAGTATATGTGCATAGAACAAAATTCAAAAAGCACAAGTGATAAACATAAATAGTAAATCTTCCTTCTGCTTTTCCCCCAAGACAGTGAGTTCCTCCCCACTGACACAAACACAGGTGCTTTTCCCTTCTTTGCATCTGTGAAGATAAGACATGTATTGATAAACATTTGCCAATATATTATTTTTCTCCAAAAAGTAATATACTGCACTTTTTCATTCTTTATAGTTTTCTCCTATAGTATGGATCATAAATATATATACAGTCATGTTTAGATAATCTATGTTATCAGTCCAGTACATTCAGAGTGGCTTCTTTTTATTTTTTTCATGCCTGCCTAAAATTCTTACGCAGAGGAAGATGAGCCTAGTGACAACATGTCCTCCCCGAACCATGACTAAGGGTTGAGTCCCAGTTCTTCTCTTTGTTAGGAGCAAGTTACTTTTCACTTTTGTCAAATCAGGATAATAATACTCAAATAGTCCTTGTGAGAGTTAGATAACATAACTAAAGAGCTAAGTAGAGTTGAAGTTTTTCCAAATGCTGCTAGTCTTAAAAAAGCTGTTAGGAATATCTTGATATGTGTTCATTTTGCACATATGTAACACCTACGAAATGTGTTCAGGATCAAAGGCTAGGTGACATTCTTACAGCCAGAGAGATTGCTGCTGCACTCCGAAGAGGCTGCGTGAATTTACACCCCCAGTAACGGCTGAGGGCACATCTATGTGTCCTGCTGACCGTGTGTCGTTGTACTTTTCATCTGTGCCACCTTCATACGGTAAAAACATGATGTATTATTGTGCTTGTATATTTGTCTTTCTCTTACTATGAAAAAAGGCTTTTCATCGATTTGAGTCAGTTTTAGTCCCTTTTTGTTGAAATGCCATTTTCATATTAGTCTGCAGTCTTTCGCATATTAATTTGTAGGATATTTTGCATATTTCAAAATGTATCACTTTTCCATAATACATTCATATGTTTTTCCAGTTTTACCCTTTTTCTATGTTTATGTTTTTTAATTTTTTTAAAACTTTTCATAAAACTGAATTGAATCATTTTAATGACTTTCAGATGTTTTGTACCATTTGTAGAAAGGCTTTCCAAACACCACGTTTATAAAACTATCTCCCATGATTCTTTCTGGTACTATTATGGTATACTATTTTAATATTTGTGTGTTTGACTTACCTGGATTTATTTTGAGTGAGATGAGGGTCATTCACTAAGCTTGCTTCAAGAAGCTATTCAGGGGGCTGAGGATTTAACTCAGTGGTTAGAGTGCTTGCCTTGGCAAGCACAAGGCTCAGAGTTTGATCCCTGGCACCAAAAAAAGAAGCTATTCAGTTGTCCCTCAGCAGTTTATTGAAAAAAAAATTTCTCTATTGATTTGAAATACCATTTAATATTAAAACCTAACATATATTTAAGTCTATTTCATAGCTTTCTCTTCTTTCTATTGATGTATCAGTACTGGACTTTCAATTAATACAGTTTTATTACACAATACATATACTAATTTGCTCAGAAAAATACTACTTAAATTTTTTGCTTTTTTATTTGTTAGAATTTTGAAGTGAAATTCTTCCTTGAATATTTTTCTATATGAATTTTAGAGTAAGCTTTCCTAATTTTCAAAAATTCTGTTATTTTAGTTTGAATTTGTGGATTAATTTAAGGACAAATGCCAGCTTTGTAATATTAAGATTTTTTATCCAAGAACATGATATGCCTTACCATGTGTGCAAATATTCTTTGTGGTCTCTAGGAATATTTTAACTTCTTACGTAGATTGCAAATTTTTTGTTAATTTCATTCCTAAGTGGTTCATCTTTTCTTGCTATTACAAATGGGCATTTTCTTGAAACTAGTCTTCTAAGCTGGATGTTGTTTATTTGATGTTCTTAGAGTCTCGTTTTCTTATATCAAGATATGAGCCTGTCTGGAAATTTCCTACCCCTACAACTATCAAAATCATCCAAAGCTTTGAATTTACCAATGGGAACTAAACAAAAACCACTACAGATGTAATCATGGTATGAAGGTAATATACCACCTATTTACTGTTGAGCCTTAGAATATGAATTCAAGCTAGAGAATATTTTATTCGAGATCACCAAGAAGTTCACTGACTCATGTGTTCTGTACTATATTTAATTATCTCAATTTACCATATTATAGTATTAAATGAAAAAAAAATCTGTTGATGCTAGTCAGGTTTAATGTGATATATTACTCATTACATAGTTTTGAGATACTAAGTGTGGTGGACCCACGCTAACATTATCCCCAATAAATTATGCATGCTTTTGCAAAAATCCCCTTCAGCAAGAAGGAAATAAGGACTTGTTTCTTAGCCAGTGAGTTAGTCACTTCCTGGATTATGTTGTTATATGACAAAAGTGATAGTATAGTCACTCTTGTAATTATGCTGCGTTGTGTAAGACTCTGTCCCAGCAAACTGCAGGAAGAGAAAGGAACTCCTGCTGGTTTTAAAGAAGTAAGCAACCATGTTGTAAGGGGACCATTTGTCAAGCATTATGGACATCTTCTAGAAGTTGAGAGATGTTCTGGCTAATCGCTGGCAAAAAAAAAAAAAGAGAGAGAGAGAGAAAGAGAGAGAGAAAGAGAGAAAGAGAGAGAGAACCTAAGTACTTTAACCTTAAAGAACTGAAATCTGTTCTAGGTTTAATAACCAAATTCAGCAGTGTAGCTGGGTACAAAGTCAACACTCAAAAATCAATAGCATCCTTGTATACAAGTAACAGACTCACTCAGAGAGAAATTAAGGAAACAACACCTTTCACAACAGGATCCAAAAAAATGAAGTACCTAGGCATCAACTGAACTAGGAAGTAAAAGATCTATACATTGAAAACTACTCACCACAACCTGCCTGGGTGCTGGACATGAAGCTACAGGGTTTAATGTTTGTCCTGCTGGATTTTGACCTTGCTTTGGTCCCACTTCTTTCTATTCCCCTGTTTCTCCTTTTAGGAATTAGAATGTTTAATTTGTGCCATTGTATGGTGAAGTATTTAACTTTCTCTTTTTATTTGTATAGGAGCTCACAGCTAAGAGTTTGCCTTGCATCTCAGAGTAGACTTTGGACTTGGCCTTTTCAGCAAAGCTGGAATTGTCAAGACTTTGCCTCTTGGAGCTGGCCTAAATAAATTTTGCATAATGAGATGGATATAAGCCTTTCAAGGGCTAGGAGCAGACTATTTTAGTTTAGATCTAAAATGTCACCCAAATTTTTCATGTGTTTGGAAGGCAATCGGGTCATGGGGCTGCTATGCTCATCAGTAGATTCAGTGGGTCAGTGGGTCAGTGTTGCTTCCATACTAGTCTTGAGGTGGGCCTCCTTTTATGAGTCTAAAGTGAGGGGTTGCATCTGGTGTGTTCGATAAGCTCATTTGCCTGATTTTTCTGACACGACATGATATACCCATACATCCATGTGCTCCTGAGTTAATTTGATGAGTTAATTTTTTATTGGCACAAATGAATTATTTATCTTTCTATTTCTGTGGCTGTGCTGGACAGGCGGTGGTTTTTTACTTGCACAAACAAGGCATAGAGGCATTCTATCTTGGCACATATATTCAAAATGGAATAACTTGGGTCAAACTGCTGCTTTATGAAATGGGATGAAACAGATCTAGGCATAGCCTGAAAGTTACTGTTCTATACAAGATGGAGAAGGTCAAGTATGATACAGCCTGCCCTTCATAAGAATGCCGAGTGGATCACACATTAGCAGCAAAGTCTAAAATCATGGAAAGGAAAGATACATATCCATGTCAGTATCATGATCAATTTGTGAAAGACAAGAAAACAAAATATATTGAGGAGGGTCAGTTATTAATCACAATGTATATTTCTTTTTTGAAATGTTTTTGACCCAAATATAAAAAAAAATTGATGTTTGTTAAATTGGGTGGTGCATAGAGACAATGTTGAGTTTATCTAAACCCTGTAATCCTGGAAAACAGCAGTGGTTAAAGAAGTTCCCCACACCCACTCTTTTGTGTTCTAGAAAAAAGCTTGCTGAAAAGAACCACCTGTCCTCATATAAATTACATAAAACTCACAGATGCACGCCTTGTTTACTTTGGGAGGAGGCTGGACATGATACTCCAAATTCCCACTCTTATCTCACAAATGATTAGCTGAACTTCCTGTGCCCACTGATGAGTCAGAACAAAATGCTTATTAACCAAGCTTTGGTATAGATGCTTTCCTCCTGCCAGGTCACTGAGCTTTGGGCTGCATATATCTCCACCTTTAAAGAACTTCCCAAGAATGTTCCAGCCCCGGGGTAAAATGTTCTCTCTTCTGTATCTGATCTGGTTACCCTTTCATTCCTCTTTCCTACATGCAGCTGTTTCCAGCTATGTTACTGTCTTTATAGATGAATATTTCTTTCTTCCAAACTCTTGAGGTACTTGCAGATCCCCTTGTGAAAACAATCTCCCTCCTGCAGTAGTCTTTTTTCCCACCTTGTAATAATCCTTTCAAATGAAGTCTTTCTTTTCTAAGCCTAATTTTTTTTTAATTTGACAATAGGGGCAGATGTATTTTTTGCTTTTAGAAATATTTCATAGTATAAAATACATTTTGACGTTATTAAATAGAAATACAGTCATTTAAGTAGTGAGACAGTAAGTTTTTTCAGAATGTCCTAATAGTATAAGAGGGAAAAGCAATAGATGGGAGTATTACTTGGTGGTACAGTGGCATGCTAAGCATGCACAAGGCCTGAGTTCAATTCCCAGCACCAAAAAATTAACAACAAAAATCAACTACAAAGTGACAAACTCAAGTCATCTTAACATTCTACCAGAAATAGGATTGGAATTTGCAATTAACCAAACTGCTACTGATTCATGTGAATACAAATGAAAGAACTAGAATGTAAAATCTGGGTGAGAAAAGACTCAGATGGGTAAAGCAGCTGACATTAGATATGAAGGGTTGTTGTGTAAAAATGGAATAAAAATCTTCTATACGTTGCCAGTAGAATTGAGATCAATAAACGGAAGCTTCAGGAAGACTTCAGCATAATCTAATCAATAACTGTCTCACAAAGCTGTCCAAAGACAGAATGGGCCACCTTGCAAGTCACAAGTTCTTTACCAATGTCAGTGTCCGACATGATCTGCACTTAAAACAAGAATATTGCACAGGTTGTTGACCCAAATAATCAGACAGCTTCTGGATTCTATGGGTCTGTCTGGAGAACAATGCGGAAAGCACCTAAGTAAACTTTATTTTGAGAACCAGGCAATTTTTTGTGGCCAAAATAATCCCAATTATCAATAATTTACCAATTAGATTAAGTACAAATGGCAAAAGAAGATAATAAATACCTCCTTTTGTGACATATAAACTTTAAAAAAAATTTTTTAAAGAGATGAAAGCCAAAATCAAAACCACTGATAAGAGAAGAAGGCATTCTCTCACCAGAACAGGCACACAGAAAGAAACAAAACTCTCAACTGCCAAATACCAGATGTGATTTATGCTTCTGTCTTTGCTATTACTGCATCCGTTTTAGAGTTTCATAAGACTAAGACGCAAAGAAAATGTAAGAAATGTAAATTCTCCACCAAAGTAGTCTTCAATGGCTGAACATTAGACAGGACAAGAGAGGCTTTCATACAAAGAGCCTCTGAATGGACATACCATTGCATCCAACATAATCTAGACTATTTTAGGTTCTGGAATACCAAAATAAAATGATAGCCGATGGAAGATTTGAGCAACTTCTTTAGACAAAAAATAAACACTGTTTTGCAGATTTGTTTGCCAGTTACTTCTCTATTCCAGCATCCATGACGATAAAAGTCACACAAGGGGATATAATTATATTTCACAGAAACTGCTCTTGCTTTAAATCTGCCTTCAATACAAAGCAACCAATGGAGGAAATGAACTTAATGAGACATCTGGTTTCCAAATGAAGATGCATCCCATTTTTATTCTAAAATAATTTTAATTTGATTTGTTAGCAAAATAAGACGTTGATGTCATTTGGAGTTTCCTGTCCCAGAAAATTACATTTAGAGAAAAAGTAAGAATACTAGAATATTTTCATGGTATGAGATTATGTGCTCATCTAAGCATGACCAATCTGAACAGATATTTCAATGCTAACATCTCATAAGAGAGTTTAATTTCTTTTTATTCATGAAATTGTTTCATTCAACTAAAATGAATAAAAGGGTATTTGCTTTACCCTATGCTTTTACTTTAGTATTTATCTATTTCATTATCTTTTTAATTCATTAATTTGCTCATTTACGCCTCCTTCTGTCACGAAATATCTTTGCCTTGATATTTCATCTCTCTTATTTTTTCTCCTCTTTTCATCTTCTCTCATACTGCATCTTGTTTCTTCCTTATTCTATCTTTGCAACAAAAAGGATTCATAAATGTCCGACATGAAGGGAAAGAACTGAATGTTAGGTGAAGAAATTACTTTGCATACAAGACTCTCTTTTAGGAAGAGGTTTCCATAAAAAATTCATTGAACAAGAAAATTAAAAAGTGATGTGAAAAACTAATCAAAGAAAGTCAGAATAAACAGTTGGGGTATGTAGGGTTGTGAGATGTAGCTCAGTGGTACAGCATGGGTTTTGCACACACAAGGCTCTGCGTTCAGTCCCCAGCACCACAAAGAAAGAAAAAAAGAAGAAAGAAAGAAAGAAAGAAAGAAAGAAAGAAAGAAAGAAAGAAAGAAAGAAAGAAAGAAAGAAAGAAAGAAATTTGTTTATTTAAAGCATCAGGTTACTCAAAATCTAGAAATTAAGATCAGTGACCATTGCACTTCCCAAGACGAAGCCAGTTATAAGACCTAGTCCTACTAAAATATTTACTAACAGTTTATTCAGAACTAAAATATTTAGTACATATAGAATAGCAATAAAAATGTGATACTATGGAAAAATTATTGTTACATAAATTTTATTTCATAAGTGTTTAATGTGCCTATTCTTACAAAATAAGAGATATACTCATGAAAACTGAATCTAGGAGAATCCTACAACCAAACATATCTCTTCTCAAAATAAAGGGCCTCTCATGTCTCCTTTAAATTACACATAATTAATCCTGAGTTTATCTTTGAAAAGTAGAAATATATTTACAATTTAAAAAAAATTCTGCATATGAAAATGCATGTTTCTTCGAGAGATGCAGATCAAAACAACACTAAGATACCATCTCACTCCAGAAAGAATAGCTATTATCAAGAAATCAACCAATAACAAGTGCTGGCGGGGCTGCAGGGAAAAAGGAACCCTCCTCCACTGTTGGTGGGAATGCAGACTGGTCCAACCACTGTGGAAATCAGTGTGGAGATTCCTCAGAAAACTACAACTAGA
>PVJO010033375.1:0-12166 GCA_004026905.1 Hystrix cristata
GTAAATGTCTTCTGCTTTCTTACTCACCCATATGTCCACAGAGTTCTTCAGAGTCAAAATGCTCAATGAACCTCGCATCTTTTTTATGGTGGGCCACCATTAATGGTACCTTCCTAAAGCTAACTGCCTTATCGTCACTAGAATAATGAGTCTACTCAAGGCTGTCCCCGTTAAGTCATCATATCTGTATAGCATGTGGAAGGTCCTGGGCTCCATCCCCAGTGTCAAAAAAAATAAAGGCACAAGATTTAGTTCTCAAGGGGGCATAATTTAAAGTAATCGATGTCACAAATCAATCCACCATTTAGCATCAAACACTGGCCACTTAGTAATACCAGAAGAAAATCCTGGGCCTTCTAGAGTTCAGGAAAATCCCCAGAGCTGAAGACACATTCCAGCTGACTCTGCTTTTCTTAAAAGTCTCTGCCATGGCCAAGATTAGAGAAGCTGGAATGCTAGCACAAATATAGAAAAGTGATTTAACTTTTTCATTTAATAAAAAGCACCTATAGATTTAATAGAATAGAAACCCTGCATATAGGTCGTCCAAATAGAGAAACATACACACACACACACACACACACACACACACACACACACATACACACACATACACACACACACACACACACACACTAGATTTCAGCAATTTTATAACACATGCACAAATATAGGAAATTTCTTTGACTTTGTATTTTATCCAGCATTTTGTAAAAGCACTTTCATAGACTATCTTATGAAAACCTCTGTGCTGATCTATTTCCTCAAGATTTGTTAAGGCAGTAGACTTTTTAGGGGTGGTAAGTAAAGCCCCAAACCTAAGAAGAAGAGATCTAGTCTTTATTCTCAACTCCATTCTGATTAGAGGTGGGAACTGAGCCTTATATCAGCCTTAGTATATTCAAATAAAGATCATTCTTTTGAACACGGCCCCTCCTCAATGTGAAATTTTGGGGTGGATAAGAAAAAATCACCTAATTATTTAGAAGAAATAGTTTGAAAAAATATTGAGAGTTATGTGATATAATTTAAAAGAGGTTGTTGCTAAATCTTTATGTTTCTTATGCCAATTCTATCTGTTTGCATGGACAGCTCTAATTGGGTAAAGGAACAGATGTGATGTGGCGACACAATACCCAGCAGTACCTGCAATTATTCAATATTGTCAACTGAGTGCCAAACTTTGTTGGACCAAATTGTCCAACAAACAAAGCCCACAGAAAGCTACAGAGACAGCTGTGGTTCTCCATCCCCAACTGTCCTTTGAAAACTGGAAATTTCAGCAGCTATTTCAGGATCTAAAAATGCCTAATAGCAAATTTTGCCTGTTCAAATTATAGTCCAAACTGAGAAAAATCTGGCCATAATTGGTGGGGGCAATTTTCATTCCCAGAAGAAAAAGCTAATTTTATGTTTATATTAATAAGATATTTTTGAAGCACTAATCATTTGAAATTCAGTGGAAGTTAATTCCCCAAAAAGATGGGGTTAGTTAGCTAATTTATAGTTTTCAACTTGGGTTACCAGATGCTTTACTCATATTTACAATCAACGTATAAGAAGCAACAGAGACATGAGAGGTTTAACAGGTTCCCAAACTCATATATGCACATGTAGAACCAAGGCCACAGACTTGTGATCATGTGTGCTTAGGGAATAATTCTCAACTGATAGTAATTTTGAGCCCCAGGGAACACTGGCTGATAGCTAGAGGCAGTCTTTGCTGTTATAAGAAAGAAGAAAGTGCTACGTGAATTCAGAAGATGGAAGCTGGGGATGCTGTTGAATACCCAAAACACACAGAACAACTCCCCAATAAAGTGGTGCCAAGACTGAGAACCTCGAAGATAGAAATCGCTTTCAAATATAAAGGCTTATCTATAAACACACAAATGCGCAAACACACATACATATACAAAGATGATCAGAAGTGGATAAAATAGCTGCCCACATTATTTATAACATTTATCTTAAGCAAATTTAAGAACAGTAATAACAGCAGCTAACCTTATATTTTTCTATGATTCTTCTCTTTCAGTTACACTTCAATTGCAATGTCAAGACATCTTGGTAGCTCAGTTTTCAAACTAGGTCCCCAAACTGGCTCTTTCCCCCACCTCCAGTAGTATCTCTTCACCCTGGTCATCATCATCTTTAGTGTGGACCATTTCATTAGCATGCTGTATGATGGCTCTTCTCTCCACCGACTCAGTCTGTTTTCTCCTCAGCTACCATAATGATCTTAACAGTATAAACCAGACCATGTCCTTATCTTGTTGTAAAGCTAAATTGTCCACTGGGACTAACACCATATCACAATGCATTATGGAAACCAATTTTTGGTTGTTACAATAAATAGAATGTTTAGGTTTAGTACCTGGGAGGAAGGGATGCTAATTGTTCTGCATAGTGAAGTCCTATGACAAACTGACTTGTCCCAGCTATTTGCACCTCTAGTAGAATGCTATTTCCCACTTTGACATTCATTTCGCACAAAATGAGCTAAGTTAAGGAGAAGGGTCATTCTGCTAAAATTTTCTTAATTTCATTTCTCAATATTTGGTATTGTAAAATAGTCTTTATTTACTAGTGTATTCCGTTTACTATCTATCTCTTCATTACAAAGGATGCTCTAAGTGGGCAGGAGCTTTGTTTGCTTAACTTTGTATATTTAAAATCAAGATCAGTTATCAGCACAGAAGTTATTAGATTAAAATATGAAGAATGACCAAATGAATGTACTTCTTCACTTAGAAAAATTTTCCCTGGAAATCTGAGCATGGCCAGAGTAGATAGAAAAACCATAAATTCCTCTTTAAACTGATGGCTGTACATTTTAAAAACCTAATATTACCAAAAAGTCCACAGTCACCAAGGACTGCTGCTACATTACACTCAAGAAGTATTCCTAAGTGTCATTTTGATTATTTGGTATGCATATTTTTGTGGGCTGAGTATTACAAATAAGTCATGACATTTCCCAACTATTTCAGGAATCCTAGGCAAGAAGGAGCGCATTCGATTTGTTTTTTCACATGACGTATAATTAATAGTCTTATTAAAGGATACAGAATTTTACAGACTCTTTTGTGCTGACAATATTAAATGTGTAAATTCAATAGAAATGGTGAGGTAAGGAAAATTCCTCCTCATTAATTTTGATGGGAACTTGGTGTCTGGTAAAACTTTAACTGCCTTGGGGTCTGGTTTCAGGCTGAGTAGACACATCTTTCCTCCAGTTAAAAGTTTCAGTTGGGAGAGATAGGCTTCCAGGAGTCCTGTGACCTGCAAGCAGAGCATGGTGCCATGTTTGTCGAAAATTTTCTAAGCTCCAATTGTTGCCTGACTCTAAGTCTAGCTCCCTAAAGAACAGAGATAGAGCAGAGTGAAGAGCAGGTTGTTACAGAGAAGGAATCACCTACTCCTCATCATGGGGATTTGTGGACTCCATGTGCTTTGGGTCCAGTTCCATAGATCCAGAGTCCTCCATGGGTATTTTTGTGAAAGTAATTTCTTAAGGGTCGCTCTCAGAAAGAGAGTGCAGGAAGCCCAATAGGGTAGGGGCAGAATTCTAAACCAAGATTCTAACCTGGACTGTAGCATCCGCCCGATCCCATGGGA
Source organism: Hystrix cristata (assembly GCA_004026905.1). Lineage (NCBI taxonomy): Eukaryota > Metazoa > Chordata > Mammalia > Rodentia > Hystricidae > Hystrix > Hystrix cristata. The sequence goes on from PVJO010033375.1 coordinate 3,622, forward strand.
GCTCCAGGACATGATGTGAACCACTGAACTGGCTCTGCTAAAGGCCAAAGGGCTACTCTTGCATAATTCCTTCGAATGGCCCTTGACTGCTCAGTGGAAGGAACATGAACTCCCTTGGGGGAAGCTCCTGGCCCTGGAAGACAATTCCCCCAGAAAGGGGAACCTTAGTAACAAGTACTCACATCACCCTGGGGGGTGGGGTATGCCCCTATTCTGTGAAAGGGATTTGGATGGAGCACCAATTTCGTTTGTCTCTTATCTGCTACTGTCCCCACACTTTGTGAATCATGGACACAATCAGAATTTGTTAATATCCCAAAGCACCTTCTCTGAGTATCACCACTTAGCACAGCATTATTCACAGTGGCCTTGAGAATCACGTCTGGCATCCTGAGTTTCTTCTAAGGGAATTCTGCTAACATAAGGCAACGTTCATACGGTATCTGCAAAGCCAAATAACATCTTCTCTCCTTGAAATGCTCCAAGCATTCTACAAAGAGTCATTTTAACAAGTCTCAGGAAGCAGCAGATGAGGTTAAAAATTAAAGTAAAACAACTGATGTAAAGATTAAAAAGAGCCTATTTTATTAACAACTTTGAATAATAATTAAATGAAGCCATTTCATTAAGTCTTTTAGAAATCTTATTTGCATGTATATTCTTTTCATCTATTTTTATTTAAATCTCTGAAGCAGCATGATATAGCCCAGGGTTTCTCAGCCTCAGCACTGTTCCCATTCGGGGCCAGATAATTTGGAGGTGTTCTGTACATTGTAGGATGCTCAGCAGAATCCCTGGCTCAACCCACAGGTGTCAACGGCCTGCCCCACCTCTTCATCCTTACATTGCTGAGTGTCCCCAAGAGGGAAAATTGCTCCTGGTTGAAAACAACAAAACTGAAGAAGCCAATCTTTGTAGTCACGGGAAGGCCAGCCACTAGTGATATGTCTGAGCAAACTACAGAGTCAATTCTAAGCCTTGGTTTTCTCCTCTGTGAACTGAGAATGTTACCTACTATATAAAACTGTTCTGGTGATTTAAATAGATAATATTAGTATAGTACGGAACATGGCACATCAGTTTAATTTCTTTCCATCCTTTTCGACTAAAATCCTTCTAAAGTGGTTTATACTCTAACAGAATAGTGATTACAAAGAACTACTTTGTACAAATTAGGACATGGCACATGATTTAACTTTAAAGAGTTGTTATTAATAGAGGAAAAAAACCCTTCCATTGGAAAAGATTTCACTACTACTAATACCTTTCCAGTTTTTACTAAATGTTCTTTGAGGAAAGTATATTGAGCATTTATAATAACTAACATTGTCTGAATGCTTAAGTATGTGCCTGATTCTGTTTAAGCACTGTACTTGGATTATTCCTGAATAGGTATCATTAACTCAATTTACAGATGAGAAAAAAAGAGACAAAGAGAGGTTAGGTAATTTACCCAAAATAACCAAAAATAATAGGGTGGGAATTTATGCCAAAGGAGATTTTTAGAAAGAGAAAAGGCTGTGTTAGAATCTATAAAGATAGTTGTTGTTTGAGAGAAAAATACATGAGTAGAAGCAATGAGTTGAAAAAGCCCTTTGTCATTTTGCTTCTAATGTCTGATACTGAGGACACGATTCTTCTTCGTATTGAGCTAAGACCTTAAAGGTCTAAGCATGAAAGAGTTGAAATTGCTTCCGTTTGCTTCCACATGCCATTTGCAGCTCAAATTAATACAGTAAAAATGAGATAAATTTATGAAATCCTAAGAAAGTTTTGTTCTTTACATTATTAATATCTTCATGCTTTTTTGGAAGTAACAAATATTACATTTGTTCAAAAAATATTTTCTCCTGTTTGGCTCATCTGTTTGTTATCCAGTACTGTTAACTGTGAGATTTTTATCTTCCTACGGATTTCTTGACACTACATCGGTGACCTTCACCTTGAAATGACAGGTTCATGACCTTGAATTGGAAAACTCTCCTAACCTGGGTTGGGCATCTCCATTTGGAGCCTGCGTGTACTTTTTATTTTTTAAATCTAGAATAGATATCAGCAGGCTTGTTCTGTGTAGGGAATTTATTATGCTTTGTGGACCTTGGATCCTCTGTCATAGCTGCTTAGATCTGCCCCTAGACTTTAAAAGCAGCCATAGACAATATACAAGCGAACTGCCGTGGTCATGTTCTGATAACATTTGATTTACAAAAACACGTGATGGGCAAGGTGGGAAATAGTTCTCCCAGCTCTGCCAGGCTTCTTCTTTTCTGTGTCCACTTATTCCACTAATAATTCCTGTACTTCCAATCCAGCACATTGCCTGCAATTAGATTACATTTGTGCCAGCTACGTGATGCTTTGTTTTTGGCCTTATAAGCTAGAAGGCTTGACTAATCTAGAACTGATTACCTGATTGTGGGTGCCAGATAAATAGTTCTTTATAAATTGGAATAAAACACAATCAATGCTCCAGTTAGTTTCATAAATTACACACTCAATAAAGACTATCATTAAAGGAAGTATTTCTGAAGATGGTGCCTAGAAAAGATGTTAAAATCAGGAAACTATTTAGTGACAGATCTGTGACTAGAACAGAGCTCCTGGGCTCCATTTTGGTCCTATTTGCTGTACCATTTTGCCTCTTTCTTCTGACTCTGTTTCCCGTGTGGTTTGAATCAAACAATTGTGTTCAATCTGTATCTCTGAGTTTAATGTGAAGTAGTGCTGATGTCAAGCTTTCTTGAATAAAAGGTCTCTTCACCTAGATGTGGCTAAAAAGGAGTAGTGACTAAATAACAAAACCCATCGGCTATTTCTTAACTCTCACACTCCTTGACCAATATACTTTGTTCAATCTTTTATTTGTATAAGCATTCCCTTCCTTCTAGAAATTTCCTTCCTTTACATTTACCAGGTTCTTCTTCTTTTCATTCTAGTTCATTCTTAATTCTTTTATTGTATCAAGACCTCCAAGCTTGTATGATACTAAGTTGTCTAAGACTAAATGCACTGGACTTATGTCCTCATTCCGATCCACTATCTGTACAACCTTGAGTGACATTCTTCACCTCTCTGCCACTTGCCTTTCTCATGTAGAAAATGGGAAGGGTAATATGAGTTTCATTATAATTTTAATGAGGATAAATTGTGTGACGTGCTTGGCACAGTGTGCAGCTTATATGCTCAATAAGTGGCATGACCGATATCATTATTTTGATCATCAGCAACATCACTATTGTCATTCATAGGATTTCAGCATTACAGCAGAACTTCTCCAAGATGAAAAACTGGACTTTTGCTATTTATTTCAGTTATGTTAATTCAAAGTAAGTGACAATTAAGGCATGTCTACTGCATCCAAATTAGTATCAAGAGAGACAGTTGAATCAAACCTCCACCCTGAAAAACAATGTATATTAATATCTCCACTTTAAAGCCAATTGTCATGATGGCTATAAAGGAAGGAAGGAAGGAAGGAAGGAAGAAAGGAAGGAAGGAAAAGAAATAAATTCTAATGAAAAATATGGTAGTTCTTTGGGGAGCTATATTTGATTGGTCTTGAGGAAAGGGAGAGCCACTAAAAGCAGTTATAAGGATAAACTGATTTGGAATGCTCATGAGGGTTGGATGTAGGTGGTAGAGGGAGAGTCCAGAAACTGACAGCTTTGTCTGTTGTTGCTGGAGTGTGGGATACAGGGATGGGAGGATCTGGGATGAAACACATTTTACTGGTGGATTAGGTTGGGGTTGGGGTGTCTAGTTCATTCAGAATCTATCCATTCATCCTCATTTCCATCATTATGGCCCTAGCCCAGGATACCACTATCAGTCACTTGTAATACTGCAAATGCTTCTTAGAGGTCCTTCCTGCTTTCATTTTGCCCTTATGTCCCTGGCTCAAAATCTCTTCTGCACATTGACCAAAGTAGAAATCATACAATGTTACTTGCAAACTTCCCTCAATTGTTTTCCATTTCTTTACCATAAAACCCAAACCCCTTTCTTTGGCCTGCTAGCCTTTGCACCATCTTGTCCTCACTATCATACACCTTCACTAACCACACTCTTTTTCTTAGTCATAATGGTCTCCTTATGCCCCTTAAACAAGTCAAGATTATTATCACCTTTAGGCTTTTACACTTGCCTTTCCTCTGCCTAGAGTTCTTCCCTCTTCCTTTGGATGATGACCTTCTCATTGTCCAAGTCTCAACACAAATGACCTTCTTCAGAAAACAAGTATCACCAAGGCCCTGTTCAAAAGAGACCAGCCTAATTATTCTCTGCACAATCCAGCAGACACTATTTTGAGCCAGGAGATAAGTGCCAATCAATGCATACATGACCATAGGTAGATGCAAGGTGCACAGTTGGGCAAGGGTGACTAAATAACCGACTAAAGAATTCAGACTTCGCTTTGTGGTGGTGGAGATGTGAATGGATGTGATTTTTTTCTTCTTTCCCAGCTTCTTTTATACCTACCTAAATTCCATTCATTAATCAAGGCTTAGCCCAGGCTCCAACTTAGAATATGGTTATCCTTCACCCATCATCTGAAGATGTTCTCTGTTTTTTCCCTCTGTATCTTTGGATCTGACGATTTATACCATTTTGGAGCTAATAATATTCTATGAAGAATCACTCAGTATTTGTTCATCTGTGTACACTTCTGTTTTCAAATACACTTCCAATTCTTTGAAGAATTTTGTGTATGATCTATGCCCTGTAGCTTGTAGCATGTCTTTTATAGGTTTGAGGTACTTTAAGAGTGTTTTTGTTTGTGGATGTGCTGTCTGGCTCTTTTTAAGTAATTCTCATCTTTTCAATTTAATTGTGCGGATTATATTTAATTCCACACATATTTGCTGAGTATGTGTTATATGCCTGCTCTACGGCATATGAAGATTAGTATGCTATGAATTCCCTGTACTCAAGGTAGCTTGTGATCATTTCGTGAAAAGCAAATGTTTATATGTAGTAGTGTAAATGTTAATATTTAAGTATGTGCTGTTTCTAATGACACCATGAGTGAGAGACAAACTGATTCCATGGTAAGTGATAGGAGTGCTCATAGAGAGAGAAGGAAATCGTTTGAATCAGGACTAACAGGAAGCACAGCACTACCTGGAGACAGTGCATCACAGGTAGTGTGACTCAGGCCAAAGCTCACAGGTTTGACTGTATTGTGACGGTTGATGAGTAGCCTATAACCTAGGGTGGCTTAAGCACAATGAGCAAGGGTAGAAAAAAATAGCCGGGAATAGGGATTTTTGTTTAAAAAGTATTTATGCTAGTGTTTTTCAGCAGGAAGAGTATGTGCAAAGACGATGATACCCCATCCAGATCTTTCAGAAATAGCTGCACCAAGATCAACTGTGATGATGCATATCCAGAGGGTGACGGCCCTGGACTGACCTTGTGGACTGCTCACCTCATGCCAGTGAGTGTTCCCCGACCTGCAGAGCAGCCCTGAGCTGATACCATTATATGCCGTGTCTTTTCCCTGTGTGTTTGATAGAATAATAAAGGAAACATAACCCAACCTAGATGGACGGGGTCCAATACAAATGTGAGCCTCAGGTTTCTTTTACTGTGACTCAGTCCCCACACATTCCCGAAAATGTGTTTGGTGTCAGCAACTAGAATTTTAGGTTCTAGTGTGGGAAGTGCTTGCCGTGTGGGTGTGGCTTGCAAACAGCATAGAGGAGAAGCCAATGAATGACAAGACGTTCATCCCGAGAGTCAGGCAGGAGTGCCATCCAGATTACACAGGTGTCAGTGTGGGGTCGGACAGGGCCAGACAAACATTTCTCTCTCACAGATCAAGAAGAAGGCCTGAGGAATGTTGTTTTAATGGGGAAGGGGAAAGAAAAGATAGGGTGGTAGTGATTCAATCGCACTGTCCTTTTCCTGAGAGAGGTCATGCTTTTTCTGATATAACAGAGGATGTGTGCTTAAGAGTGGTGAAACATATTAACTTCTACTACCTAATCGAGGAAAATTGGAGTTTTAGCAGCTGGTAACCCAGCACTGAAATATGACACCAAGGGGAGAAGTTAATATTTCTTCTTCGCACTGGTGAGCAAGTACTTGAAGCAGCTGTCATACGGCAACTGACAGGGACTGGGCAGATCAGTCCCACTGTGGCATCCTTGCTCCTCCACAGAGAAGACCCTGTGGGGTGCTCTGCCTCCAGAGCAACCTGAAAGACTGAGCTCTGGTCGCCCACAGGACACCCTGATCCATTAGGCACCCTCTCCTGGCTGCCTTCTCTTCCCTATGTCCGTTCCTGGCTCCCCTACTGTTCTCTGGTATCACAAATGAATCACTTGTCTCCAAATGTCCATCCCACTTTTTCTGAGGGAAGTGCCTAGTACACCCGGAGTAGAATGAAAGCCTAGAATCTGGCCATAGGAATTTCTGTGGAAAGGTAGGGGGAAAGTTTACAATATTTACTAAGAACCTGCTACTTTACTCTTGCCGGTGGCAGAACTATGTCACCCACTTCCCCTTAGCACTCATCTCTGCACACTGATGCTGCTCACCGTGGAGCCCTTGTACGCTCTTCTCAAGCTCTGATATTGTTGGCTTCAAGAGCACAATCTGCCTGCAAACCGAACAACTCGAGACTGAGGTAGAACAAATATCCCCAAGGCAACTCTCAACCAAGGATAAGTGACAGCTAAATGGGTAGATGAACAGGTTTCTCGTTTCTTGGAGAAGCAGTTCCCAGGCATGCATCCTACAGCTGCTTGGTAGGATTAAGATGCTCCCTGCAGCCCACTGACCATTTGCACACTCTATAGCCTGCTCACTGCCTGAGTTCCTGTGGGGCTTCCCAAGAGCCCCTACCAGATAAAACACTTATACCCAAATCTTTCTTGCCAGATTGGCTTTGTGGAGATAGTAACACAAGACAATATACATGTTTCATTTGATGCTAAAAATAAGCAACTGAGTCAAATAATATAATGCTTCTTATTTGCTTTTCTAAGTGCTGTATGCCTATCAACTCATTTAATTATCACATCACTGTAACAATCAAGGTACTAAATTTATTTCCATATACAAATAAGGAAAGCAAGGCAAAAAAATATTAACAGTCGTGGCCATGGCTCCACAGATGCACAACTGGTTACCAGAGAAGTCAGGATTCCTGGTCAGGCAGTTTGGCAGTAGAACTGACGCTATTTTCCATACAAGGAATCAAGGCTCAGAAAGGTTAACTAACTTGCCAAAGGTCTCACAGATGGCAAGTGACAAGGCTGAGATCAGAACCCAAGTCTGTCTGTAGTCAGAGCACTTTTCCTGCTCTAAGTAACAACATTTTCCCGGAGGATCCTGCATGGATTTATTTTTCTATCAGGTTCCTGGATTAGGCCTGGACGTGTCTTCTAGAGCCCCATCCATTGGTAGCTCAGCTCACTCCAAGCACAATCCGGAACTGAGAGGGAAAATAACCCTGACAGTGTATAGTAGGCACAGTCCTCCTAAGCCACTATGTAGCCTAAAGCTGTCCAGTGCTTTCCACTTGGACATTTTTCAATATACCAAATTGCTCAACTAGGAAAACATTTAAGGTCCTGATTTCTGGTTTTGATCTACGATCCTACTACTATTGCTGGTGCTTGACGAATATATTGTTGTGACCTTTCTTGGGGGGTGGTGCTGAGGATCAAACTCAGGACCTTGCACTTGCTAGGCAAGTGCTCTACCACTGAGCTAAATCCTTAACCCTGAATTTATTATTTTTACAAAAAAAAAAGAGGGAAAAGAATAAGATTTGGGCATTAAAAGCACCAGAGACTTAGGTTTTCAGAATTCTTCTCTGAATTACCACTTAATCATTAGCTGTGTGTATAAGAAAACATTCAAGAGTCATAGTACTTGCGGTCGGGTGTCTGGATCCAGTCAGAACTGTGTCACTTCTTGACTACATGAATTCAGGAAATCTTTTCACCACTCCAAGACTGACTTTTCACAAAGTGACGATAGTAACCGTCCCGCTCTGCCAACCTGAAATGAGGATCAAAATAGAGCAAGGCATAGGATAGATTTTGTGAATATTAAAATGCTATATCTCACTAGTAACATCGAAACATTGTGAAACAGGAAATGTGTCCTTTCTCTTAATTCTGCCAACACATATTAATTAATGTAATAAGTCTTTGCTGAAAATATTCAAGGTGTTAGACACTGTCCTGGGTTCTAAGAATGCAGAGTAAATAAACTAAATTTCTTGCCACATATGCTAGTTTAAATAAAACAAGTAAAATATTTAGTTTGCTATAGGATGATAAGTCCTCAGGTGAAAAAGAAAGCAAGAAAGGAAAGAGGAGGGTTTGGGGAAAGAAATTCACTTTAGACCAAGTGGCCAGGAAAGGCCTCAGTAAACAGATGGCATTTGTATAAACACTGGCAGAGGTGATCAATTCAAAATGGATTAAAGTCTTAGACATAAAATCTGAAACTGTAAAAAGACTGGAAGGGAACATAAGGAAGAAGCTTACTGACACTTGTCTTAGCAATGAATTTTTGGATATAACAG
>PVJO010033376.1:0-12169 GCA_004026905.1 Hystrix cristata
AGGGGTGCAGAAGGCAGACCCTTCCAGTAGCTCAATGGATGTCACCTTGTAGTCCCAGATAGGGACAATTTAAAACTTCTTGGACTTTGCTGGCTGAGGTGTTGTTCAGAGCAAGACAGCAGATTTACTTGCTATGTGACCTTGGCCAGGTTACTTAACCACTCTGAACCTAACCACACCTTTTTTTAAACTATAAAAGGGAGTAATAAATAAATAAATAAATAAAAGGGAGTGAACTTTTTCTGTTAATCAGTGGGCAGGAGGGCTCAATGAGAGGATGGGTACCAACATCTAACACTGCCTGGTACCTGGTGAGTGTTTAGCAATGCTGATCCCCAGGTAGCTACCCCTGAAAAATCCTGGAAGGCTTCCTGGAGGCAGTGATGCCAGAGCTGATGGGTGAGTGTACCCCAACAGAGAAGGGCAGAGGGACCAGAAGGAGCAAAGCCATGAAGGGAGAAGCTGTGGGGGGAGCTGCAGAGATGGCCAGTGAGGGTGGCTCTGTCTTGATTAGCATCTTGGGCTGTCTCAGGTGAGGCCCTGGAGGGCTAAGTCAGAAGGGCCCTTGATGTTCCTTCTGCCTGCTCAGGGACACTGGTCTCTCTGCCACCCACAGAAGGGACCAATTTCCCGATAAACCAAGGCACCCTGGGCCATCCTGTCCTCTTCTGGGGCCAGAGGTCACACAGCTAGGAGACAGAGAATCTAGATTCAGTTTCAGACTGCCCCTACGTTTTCTGTGTAGTAGAATTTGAATGCTGACTATAATACTCATTTTAACTATGACTATGAAATCTTTTTTTTTTTAAATTTGGTTTGGTTTTTTGAGACAGGAACCCCCTATATAGTTCAGGCTGGCTTTGAATTTATGGTGTTCTTCCTGCCTCAGCCTCCCAAGTGCTGGGATTGTAAGTATATGCCATTCTGGGAAAAATCTTTTTTTTTTTTTTTGCCATCCTTGGCCTTGTAGTACGGGGCCTCACACAAGCTAGGCAAGTGTGCTACCCACTGAGCTACATCCCCAGACCTTTTAAAAAATTGTTATTTTAAGACAGGGTCTCATGATGTTGCCCAGGCTGGCCTCGAACTCTCCATGCTCTCTGTAGCAGGGATTACAGACGTGGCCACAAGTACCAGGCTGAAATCTTTAAACTTGTTATTAGAGTACAGTTTTAAAGGCCTTTCATTAAAGAACAAAGACAAACCATTACTACCACCCTAAAGAAAATAAAATTTAAAAAATGTGTCGAAGCCCTGCTTCTACGAGAACTCTACTTTTCGGCATTTATTTCCGTCTTCATTTTTTGATACCGTTTTGCAGGATTCACACAGCAGGGCTGGGTGGACGGTGGCTGCTGGCCACGTGCCGCCTGTGTCTGTAAATCAGGCTTTGTTGGAACACAGTCCTGCTGGCTGATGCTTCTGCTATAGCTGTTTGCCCACCAGCGACAGGACCTCAACAGACTCAATGGTTGTGACACAGACCGGGGTTGGCAAAGCTGTGTTCACCACCTGATCCTCTTCAGGAAAAGCTTGCCCACACCCGGGGTGTCGAGGGCCCAGCTCTGCAGCCCCAGAGACTCCCAGGGCATCAGTCTTTCTCACTACAAAGGGCCATTCTGTGGGCCGGAAGTCCCCACTTTCCTTAGCCATCTCCTTTTTGCCGGACAGTTCTATTGCATATTTGCCCCCCTGCGCCCGCGGCAGAATGCTCACATCTGCAACAGCATTACTAAGTACGTGCCTGTGCAGTTCCTACTGTTTCTAGCCACATCCTAAGCACCTTGCAGTATTATTCCTTCTCCAGAGCAACAGAAAGAAGGTCATGCAATCGTTTTCTGAATTTTACAGATGCGAAGTCAAACTGGAAACCTGAGATGCACTCGGCTGAGGCCGCAGTCAGGGCTGACTCCGGCGGGGCTGGCTCTGGGGCATTCTTGGAGGACCCCTTAGGAGGGGTCCCGGGAGGTGCAGCCTCTGGGAAGCCCGGGTGTGGGGTCGGTGGGGGCAGCGCATCACCAGACCGCGCCCCACTGCAGCCCCACACCATACTGTCCAGGCTTGACCCAGCTCTGTCCTTGGCCCCAGGCTGCTGGGGCCAAGTGACCACAAATGCTGTTTCTTTGTTTAAAATGGCCCTCTAAAGAAGCCAGCTAAAGAGAGAGTGCAGAGCCCTAAGAAAATAATGAAAAGTTGGGTCTGATAATGTAGGAGTAGCCGTTGAGCTCCGAGGGGCCCGCTTAGGGGACTGAAGGATCCAGGGCGTGTGCAGTTGTTAAATAAATGAGAAGCTAGCAAGTGTTCCAGTCAGACTGAGAAACATCACCAACGAAAATGGGATGGAACACCCAGCAAAAAGGAAAGTCTGTGCAGCCGACTCCCAGGAGCACTCTGGGCTGTTTACAGCAGGGATCGCTCGTGGCGAGTTCGTTCTTCGTTTTTCCTGGGTCTGGGCCGCGGGGAGCTGATGAGATAGATGACGGAGACTCTCACTGGGAAGACAAGGCAGCTCACGGTGCTGCCGAGGGAGGTCATGGGCTTCCCGGGGCCTCCTGGCCCATCCTGGGGCCCAGCACGTCTCAGAGAGGCCTGGTGACAGGGACACTTCCCAACGCAAATGTGGAGAGTGCTCTTGCAGGGCAGCTGTGAGCTGGTGGATTCCAGGTCTTGCACTGTAGATAATCGGGGAGCAGTGGGGCTGGGAGAGGGAGGCCCCGGGAATGAGACTCCTCGGGACGCGTTGCCCACTTTTCAGGAGATAAAAGAAAAACTGAGCTCGGTCGGTGAGGCAGGATCCTGCTTTGCTCCTCTGTGATCTTGGGCACCGCCGACCATGGCCTGGAGTAGGCGTGGAAACAGATTTGTCATCAAATGAATCCAGCGTCTCCCGTCTCCCGGCTTTGAAGAGAAGAGGGTGGCCCTGCTGTGGTCGGGCTGGAAGGGAAGCAGAGCCCAACCCAGCTGCCTGTTCGCGTGTCCTCGGAGGGCACCACCCGGCATCTTTACAGGCCAGTCGGGGTAAGTGAGGGCAAGCTGGGTTTGCTCAGTGTCAGCCCTGGGAGCCCATCCCCGGCCTAGGCTCCGGTTCCTTGGCAGGAGCTGGGTTGGGACCCCAGGGAGAGCCCACTGGGGAGGCTGCTCTAGCCTTGCAGGGTCGCCAAGCTGCTGTCACCATCAGGCACACTTACTGGGGTGGCATCTGCGCAGCCTGAGCCACCCTGCCTGTCTCTGCAGCCATTGGTGCGCGATGGGAAATCCGGTTTTGACTCAAAGAGGAAGCCCCTCTCTGCCTTCCTGACTCACTTCCTCATTTCGGTGGCCGTTGTGCAGCATGGCACTGGCCCTGGGGCTAGACAGGCCTGGGCCTTGTCCCGACTCAGTGCCTGCTTAGCTGTCTGGCCTGGGTGGGAGAGCTGGCCTTTCTGAGTCTCAGTTTCCCCATCTGCGGGGTGGCAGAGCTCCACTGTGCAGTAACGAACACTTGGCTGTTTCCAGGCTGGTCTCACATGTGGGGGTACTTGCTGCTGCCACCAGACTTGGTGACATTTTGTCCAACCCACAGGAGCCCCCTTTGGCATCTGCAGATGACCTGGCCACCCATCCAGGCAGCCTCAGGGTCCCCGATGAGCAAGGGTTTGGCAGGGTGTGCGTGGTTGGTGTTTTGCTGGAGAGGTCTGGGGGGACAGATGCCTGGGAGAGACGAGGCTGCTCACTGCAGCTCATTGATGTTTGCAAGTTTAATAGGTCTTGAGAAAAGATCCTTCTGTTGAAACTCGTGACCTTTTTTTGAAGAGCAGATTTATAATACAAAGGACAGCTTAGGATTAAAAGGCTTACAAGGCTTTTCCTAGCATGTGACCTAAAGTGCCGTGTGGCAGAGACCCTGCTTTGTCCGATGTCATTTCCGGGCAGTTGGTCTTGTGCTGCCTCAGCAGCTCATGAGACCTGTTGCTGACCAGTCTGTGCCCCTCCCTCACTCTCACATCTTCACTGGCTCCCTATTGCCCACAGGGTAAAATCCACATATTCACTGGACTCTTGTGCTATTCAGCAGCCCCCCCCACCTGCCTTTTCCTTTGTTAACAATTCCGCATCCCAGTATGCAGCTGAACTTGGCTGTGCAGTTTCACCTCCCAGCCTATTTGTTCCACCCGTCCCACTTCTCCTCTTTATCCGGAGCCTGCTGCTCCTCCAGAGCAAGACCAGAGTGTCTCCTCTGTGAGCCCCACTCTGCTTCCCTCAGGCCTCTTGGCTCTGGGAGTGTCTGGCGGCCCCTTGATGTGACACACGGGCATGTGCACTTCATGTCTGGAAGTGCGTATGGAGCTGGGGAAGTCAGGTTATCTTGGCACAAGAGCCCCCCCTGTGAATCAAGCACCCTGGTGCCCCAAGCCACAGGGATGCTTCTGAGGGCCTTTCGTTCCCCTGACCACTCGGGGTAGCCCCTTCAGGGGCAGAGTATGTGCTTAGCATTCAAGGTGCTCCAAAAAAAAGAAAGAAAAAAAAATCTCACGGCATTTCCATGAGGCTTATGGGACCAGCTTGGACATGGGAATGGTGTCAGTTCTCCGAAGCAGCCTGGGTTGGCTGCAGTCTCAGCATTCGGCAGACCTGGGTTCAAATCCCAGCCTCGCCTCTAGGACATCAAGAGGGACCAGTTCTGAAGTTTTAGAGCCAAGTTCTTCCACCTCTCTGAGCCTCAGTTTCCTACCTCTGAAACAGGGACCACAGTCCAGAGTCCACAGTTGGTCCAGGGACCAATGTCCAGAGTTGCCTTCAGGATCCAGTGAGGAAATGAAGGCCTAGAGGGGAGCAGCCGACACTAATCCATGTCAGTACATGGAAGCTCGTGTTCTCCCGCTTGGAAAGGGTTCTAGTCCCCTGGTTCCCTTTTCACAGATAAGTTGCAGGTGTTAGTACCTTAGAAGGAAGGTATGTAGCGAACCACCTGTCAGCAAAGGTGTGTGAGGGTCTTGGGAGCTCTTCAGTGGGTCTATTTTCAAGGGAATTCAAGTGGAGGTGGGTGGTTAAATTAGGTCAGACAGAATGCCCCCTTCTAGTTTGGGGGATTCTGGTTTTTCTTTATTTTAAAACGGTTTTATTGAGATATTATTCACATACCATATAGCTCACCCATTCAAAGTACATTAAATGGTCTTTTATTCCATTCATGGTTGAACAACCTCAGCCCCATTATTTTCAGGACGCTTTTATTCCTGCCAGGCCTCCCACCCACCTGCTCTTGGCACCTGCTAATCTACTTCCTATTGTCTATAAATTTGTCTATTCTACACTTTCTTATCGGTGGACTTATACAGTATTTGGTCCTCTGTGACTGACTTCTTTTATTAAGTCTTATGTTTTCGGAGTTCTTCTGTGTCATTGCTTTATGAACAAATGATATTTCATTAGATGAATTTACCAGATTTTATTTATCTATACATTAGTTAGTGGGCATCTGGGTTACTTCCATTGTTTTGAAGATCATGAACATCGGGGGGCAGGTTTTTGTTTCTACGTAGTTTCCATTTCTTGTGGATCTGAACCTAGGAGCAGAGTTGCTGGATCCTGTGGTAACTCTGTGCTTAACCATTTTCCAAGGTGGTGGTACCATCCTGTATTCCCACCAGCAGCAATGAAGATTCCAGTTGCTCTACATCTTTACCAACACTTGCTATTATCTATCTTTTTATTACAATCAGTCTAGTAGAGAGATCTCATTTTGGTTTTAATTTCTTTCCCTGATGAATAATAATGCTGAGCATCTTTTCTGTGATTTCTGATTTTCGGTGTACTCACTGGCCATTCATATGTACATTGTATTTTTTTATGTACATCATAGTTCAAGAAATGTTTACTTAAATCCTTTGCCTGTTTTACAAGTGGGTTATTTGTCTTTTTTGTTATTTCCTCCCACTCTGCAAGCTGTTTTTCCATTTTAAATTTTATGCCCTTTGAATCATAAAATATTTCAATTTTGATGATGTCCAGCTTATGAATAGTTTTCTTTTCTTGCTTGTATTTTTGGTGTACATCTAAGAAACTATCAGTTAATCCAAGGTTAGGAAGACTTAAGCCTATGTTTTCTTCTAAGAGTCTTATAGCTTGGACAGTATTTAGGCCTTTGATTTACTCCTAGTTAATTTTTGTATATGGTGTAGGTGGGGGTCCAGTTTATACTTTTGCATGTGGCTAGTCCAGCTGTGCCAGCACTACTGGTTGAAAAGATTATCAAACTGGCTTGGCACCCTTGTCGAAAATTGTCTGTAAATCTGAAGGTTGCTTGTTTCTTTATCCATGGGTCACTCTGAAGAAATGAAATGCCCACTCCGCCAGGTGCGAGACGTTTCTATATCAGGATATGTCTTGGCCATAGCTCCACCACTGAGGTGCTGCAAGATTTGGGTGAGTCTGTTTCCTTCACTCGGCTTCAGTCTCCTCAGCTAAAAAGCAGCACATCTAGCCAAGAGGATTCCTAAGAACCGGTCCAGTTGTTTGGTTTTATGAGACAGGGTCTTGCTATGTAGCCCAGGCCGGCCTTGAACTCGCAGCAATCCTGCCTCAGTCTTGAGAGTGCTGGATTAGAGGCATGTACCACCATGCCTGGAGAGAACTGGTCTGATTGTGACATACAGAGACCCGGGGAAGTTTCCACAGAACCTGTCTCTCCCGGGCTTCTTGCGGCGTCCCGTCATTCCCTGAGTCTTGTCCCTGCAGCCTGAGGTCCAGGGCCAGGCTCAAATCCAGGACAGCCCCTGTCCACCCCGGCCGCGTGAACGCCAACCCTGCCTTTCTGAGATGTTGATGCTCCGCTCGTCCGTGTCTTCCTGTCTGCCTGCTGTGCCTGGGCTATCAGCAGGCGATCTCCGGCTGAGCGGGCACGTGGGTTGGCACTGTAGACTACCGGCCAAAGGTATCAGGGGGCAGATAGCAACACCCGGCTCTGCTGATCTGGCCTCAGGCCTGGCCCACATGTGGACACTTGCTCTGGGCTGCATCTGGCCTAGCTGGGGAGAAGGCCCACCATGAGGATTCCTCCCAGCTCCTGCTACCCAGCAGCAGCTATTGCTGTACTTGCCAGTCAATGCAGGCTGGCCAAGTGGGTGCTGAGCCCGTGTCTGTAAAGACAGTGTAGAGGTCATGGGAGTCCTGGACCTCTAGATGCTTGCATCCTGGCTCTGGATGCTGCGTCATACACATCTCTGCACCTCAATTCCTTATTTACGGTGTAGACTAAGTATGATGTCTGCCTGAGGGGAGGCCCGGCCAGGCAGCACAGGTTGGAATCGGAGCTTGGAGCACTGAGTGTCCCCTCCATGTGTTATGCCCACTCCACACTCTGTCTTCACAGCCCTCAGCTCTGACACATCCTAAGCTGGTGACATAGTACAATTAACTTTCCCATCGTCAGGAGACGGTGATCAAATTCCTGAGCATCGGGATAGGGCAGGCTGCTTGGCAGCACCCGCTCCCCTTCTTCCTGTGACCCTGCTGAAGCAGATGTGTCCCTTCTCTCCAGCGGAAAACTCATGCCCTCCCAGGGCACAGCAGTTAGGTGGCAACTGTTGCTCCTGTTCCAGCAGTGAGGAGCCTGGAGTTTAGAAGCCAGTTAGTAGCACAGCCTACACTGGAACCCATGTCCCCTGATCCCACCTCGTGGCCTGCCCCATTCCACCTGAAGGGAGGCTCCTAGTTGCCAGCAGCACATGCATATCAAGAACTGATACGGGCACAGGACGTGCATCCTGAGCCACACCCAAGGATGCCAGTTTTAGCGGTCAGAGGAGCTGGACTCGGGCCGGTTCCCTAATGCAAAGGTTGCTGATTTTTAACTCTGGTGCTGGGAGCCCCGCACAGTCACAGGCATGGTGCAGGAAGTCAGGTCTGCAGAGGGACCTGCCCAGGACCTGTGGGGGGATGGATCAGAGGCCCAGGTCCTCGCCACGCTGGAGAGAGAGAAATGCTCTTGGTCAGCTCACAGAGTCCCATGCAGGTGTGGACCAGTCTCCTTCTGTTTTACACACTCTTGGCTGTTGGCTTGAGGTACTTGGTTTTGTCCTCAGAAAGCACGTGTTGAAGGAGTTGGCCAGCAGCTGCCTAGGACTTGGAGCAGATCCCAGCTGGCTGTGTGCCTCTGAGTCACTCAGCTCCTGCCCACATCCAGTGCTGAGCACACTAAGGAGCCCTGACACAGAAGGGCCTGGACAGGGCCTAGTACACATTCACACCAGGGCAGGGCGGTCCTAGGTTACAAATGTAAAAATCAGGGAGCTATTTCACCATTTGGACTTTCAGATTGAAACCACAGTGCCTTATCATTATACACAATCAGAAGGGCTGAGATGGAAAAGACCCACCATACACAGTGTTGGTGACGATAGGCAAGAACCGGATCTCTCACTCGCCACTGTTGGGAGTACAAAGTGGTGCAACCACTTTGGAAAAGCCAGACAGTTTCTTAAAAACGTGAATAGGAATATTTTACTCCTAGACATTTATGTGAGAGAAATGAAGGCATATGTCTATGTACCAGGGTTTAGAGCAGCTTTATTTGTAATCAAAACTGTCCATCCATGGGTGAATGAATAAACTCCCTGTGGTATAGGGATTCCCTGGAATATCTCTTCTCAATAAAAAGGAGTGAACCATCCATACAGGCACCAATGTGGGTGAATCTCATAGTAATTCTGCTGAGTGAAAGACGCTAGACCCCTCCAAAAGGGTGTATACTATATCATTCCGTTCCTTTTTTTCTTTTTCTTTTTCTTTTTTTTGCAGTGCTGGGGATTGAACTCGAGACAGGGCCTTGTGCATCCTGGATGAGTTCTCTTGTCACTGAGCTACATCCCTAACCCTTTTTATTTTTTATTTGGAGGGTCTTCTGAGTTATCTGGGTTGGACACAGACTTGCAGTCCTCCTACTTCAGCCTCCCAAGTAGCTGAGATCATAGGCATGTGCTTGGCTATTCCATTCCACTATGTACAAAATGGAACAATCATTTCCACCATCGACAGTGACCCACAGGGCCTGGGCAGCAGGGCAGGATTACAAAGAGGCATGATAGATGGAGGTGGTAGCTTTCTGGTGATCTAGTGATCTATAGATCTAAGTGATCTATATCTGTGCAAACTAATCAAATTGTGTAGATTAAATATGTGAAGTTTCTTGTTTGTCAATTGTACCCCCAATAAATCTTTAAAAAATAAAACAATGCCAACCCCAATCTCCAGCCAATCATCCATAGCATGAGTCCAACCCTTCCCTACTTCATGGACCTTGGCTATTTGTGCCAACAGATTGGGGCAGTGAGATACGAACAGCGCGGGAAGGAATGGCTGGTCCCATCCTCACTCCAGCACTTACCAACCTTTCCATGTCAGAGTGTCTAGAAACTTTGGCAGTGGGTGGACCTGCCATGTGGGCCAGAGCTCCTAGCCAGCGAGGGCCGTGGGGTTAGGTGGAAGCCCGCTCCTCGAGGGGCCCCTAGGAGGGCCAGCAGCATCCTCCAGGCCGGGGTTTCTGGGGAACATTGTCTGGAGACTATGAGTTCTGTGGGAAGTTTAACATTTTTCAGTAACAAAAAGAAACAAGAAATGTAAAGCCTTGCATTGGGGTTCAGTGCTTTTCAGTCAAGAGACATTTTCATCTGGTAATAAGCTGTCATTTCTAAAGTCTGTGTGGATGAGCAGGGTCCAAGAACACATCAGATAGCTATAGGTCACTTGTAAAACCACCTGCGAACAGTTGCTGGTCCCTGGTCCCCCAGGGGCTTTGGTTTTATGTTGTGTGTTCTCGATCTCGGGAAGAAATACTGTCCACACTCACCTTCATGCAACACATCTGTAAGCCAGGCAGAAGTTTCACAAAACCTTTCCCCTTAGTCCTTCAGAGGCACTGTGATCTCTGTTCTATTTTCTTTCTTTATGAAACACTGGGATCAAGAGCCCTGAACCGATTTCACAACCACAGACAGGTCATGGCCCACAGTGTGAAAAGCCAGCCATCCTAATAATGCTGGTTTCCAACTTAGAGGCCACCTCAGCCTGAAGTGGGGAGCTCAATGTCCCAGCCAGCCAGGACAGTCCCCTGACGCCCTGCCCAGCGCTGTCTGGTCTGCAGCAGATGGTCAGTCCCTGCCTCCTACCCTCCGCCCCACTGTGCCCACCATACCAACCTGCCCTGCCAGCAGCTGCCTAGGGGCACTAAGGACCTGTGAACCCTCACAGCCACTGGTTGGCCTCCTCCTGGACCCTCAGCCAATCGCACCTGAGCCAGGGAGCTAAAGTCCACCTATTGGAGCCCCAACCCTGCCTGCTCCAGACCTGCCTCTCCAGGCAACCCTGTGCCGCCCCTGCCCTGCTTTCTCTGAGTTAGTTGCCTCCTTCCTTCTCTCCCCTCTCAGCAGTCCGATTTTGACAGCAAGTGGCCAAAGCCAGGGCTTCCCAGGGAGAAATTCTGGCATTCTCTAGGGGTGCCAGGTCAGGGAGAACTTGGGTTTGTTCTCTGGGAGCAACTGGAGTTACTGGTTTGGAGTCTATGTATTTGCGGAGAGCAAGAGGTGTGGGCCAGAGAGCAGGAGGTTTCCAAGGACCATTTGTTGGGGGTGGAGGGCTGACTTCAAGTCACTTCCTGAGCACTTGCCTTGAAAGCATTCTTTGGGCCATTCCCTTCGAGGCTGTAACTGTAAAGTGGACCCCACAACCCTGACTGAGTTTCTCATGTGACCCCTGTAACCCTCGGCACCCAGAGGAACCGGTCACAGCACCTTCAGAGACCCCAGAACTCACAGATGCTCACACGTCTTGCACAAAACCATGCAGTATTTGTGTTTGTACACCCTCTTGCACACTTTAACTCCTTTCTGCACTATTTACAATACCCAACTCAATATAAATAGTCATTATGCTACATTTCTCGGGGAATAGTGGCAAGAAAAAGGTCTGTGTGTTTAGTACAAATGCAAATTATTTAAAAAATACTTTTGATCCATAGTTGGTTGAACTCAGGGATGTGGGACCGAGGATACAGAGGGCCGGCGGTGTAGACAGTGGACAGAGGTGGCTGTGGGACCCTCCTTGACCTGTCCCAGCCTCTGCTTGGCTACACTATAAATGGGGACTGGAGACCGCAGTGCTGCTGTAGGGTTACATAAAATACCGTCCGGGATCTGGGCTGGTGGTCACTCTGTGCTCGGCAGAGTCCCCTGGCCTCCCCTTCCCACACTCCGCTCTCAGAATCACCTTCTGTCAAGGCCTCACAAGGCAGAAGGGCGAGGACCACTCTCTCAGGGACCAGGACACTGGCCTCTGCGGCATTATCTGCGGGCGGTCACAGGGAGCCGGAGTGTTCCCAGAATCCACTTGGAATGAGCTCTGGGTTGAAACCCGCTGCAGCTCAGCGCCTGGAATCACATCTGTGTGTACGAGGGCATCGGGAAGGAGCCGGAAGGGTGGGGCCTGTGTTCGGTAGGGCAAGACTGAGTCACCAGAGAACCCAGTGAGTCACCATCAGGGAGCCGCCCTGCAGGGACTCTGGGGCCGTTCGTGGTGGGTGGCCCCTGGCGGGGACACCCCGTGTTCATAGGCCTGCTGTAGCAGCTGAGAGTTATACAAGTCACAATCCAGACCCGGATCTGGGTCCAAACAAAGTGTCGACGGGCAGCTAGGTTGACACAGGGCTGCGTGGCCGGCCCAGGAAGACTGAGGCTGCTGGGAGGGAGGAATTCAGCTATCTGCCCTCAATGCCAGCATCCTGAGCAGAGGCCCAGGCTTACACCCTGGGGTCACCTTTCTGGACCTTGGATGTCCCCCTAAGATGACCTGCAGAGAGCTGGCTCCCTGAGCTCTGGCTCCACATGGCAGCACTCAATGTGGGCAGCGCTCACTGTGGGTACAGGGGGGCCATGCAAACTGTGGGACAGGTGGGGCTTAAGAGCAAACCCCTGGGCCATCCAGGGTTCAAGTCCTGCCTCTGCTGTTTGGTATCACTGTCACTTTGGCAGCATTCTCAGTATTATGGAACCTCAATTTTCCCACCTACATAGTGGGGAGAATAGTGTCTCACTGAGTCTGTGTAGGATAAATAAATTCATAGCTATAAACCTTTTACTACAGAGCCAGGCAAAAGCAGAATGTCAGCTTATTACTGGTTACTACTTTTTTTTTTTTT
>PVJO010033377.1:0-12160 GCA_004026905.1 Hystrix cristata
TGGATATGGAAACATTCAAATGCATAATGAAGCAGAGTGTGAGGTCTCAGAATAAAGTAAGTGGGTTGTATAAATGTTGGATCATTGAAACCCTGTTAGAGCTTTAACCACGTGATCAGTTAGGTTTGATGATTTATCTGTAAGATCACTCTTCTCTCTAAGCTGTGATTTCTAAAACGCTTCTGATTTACTGAACAATTTATGTCTTAGTTACTTTCTTTGTTGCTGAAACAAAATACCCAACACTCAGAGTTAAAGGAGGAAAGATTTATTTCTGGATCACAGTTTGTTGAAGTTTGGTCCATGGCCGGCTGGCTCCACGGCAGGGTGGCAGGGCGGCAGGGCAGTGGGGAAGCAGTCTGCGGTATGGCAGGCATCAGCAGCAAGCGGCCCTTTCCCTTTAATCTCATCCAGACTATAAACCTTTTGGGTGGTGCTTCCCATTATCCACACCCAGAACTATGCAAACCAGTTAGTGGACTAACCCAGCACCCAGTATCACATCTTTAATTCGTGTTCGCACAACCTAAATCCACCTGCCTCCAAGAAACACTACCTATGAGAGCAGGAGATTTTGGGGGGACATCTAGATACAAGCCATAACAGTTTATATGGGAGATTTTTAAAAATTACTTCATATACCAGACCAAGAAGATATTTAGAGATTTTTCTTAAAAGGAGGAAAAAGACTCTTTTTGGATCACTGATAATTTGTATATAGGTTTTTGTTTGTTTGTTTGTTTGTTTTCAGTTTTGCATTTCCCCTATCCCCTCAGTCTGTTGGAATTAATAATTTAAGCATTCTCTCTGCCATATTGTTTAGCCCGGACTATTAAATCTTAATAGCATCTTACTCATTTCTTGAGATATAATACATATTATAAAGAGACAAGGTGTTTAAACTCTATTTTCAAGGTTTCATAATTATGTATTGCTACAGACAAAATATTCAAGGTACAGCTCTACGGTCCTGCCCCTGAAATTTGAACAAAAACACACCCTTGCCAAACTGCAGGCTGGTAAAGTCGCCAGCTGCTCCTTCCCAGTGCAAAGCCCCCAGATCTGATGGCTATTGTAGAAGTGTAGGTGTCTTTAGAGTTTCGCTTACTGTGAGAAGGGAACATCGCGCCACAGCTGTTTTCCGAAGTCTCCCTGCGTATCTGTTTGGTCTTGCATAACAAAGCACTTCAAGTTGGGTGGCTTATATACAACAGAAACTTATTTCTCATGTCCTGAAGGCTGGAGTCCAAGACTGAGGCACGAGCACACACATTATCCAGAAGTCCCTCTTCCTGACCATAGAGACTTCCTTGTGTGTCCTCGCTTGGTGAGAGAGGCAAGGGGTCCCCCTGGAGCCTCTCTTATAAGAGCACTGATCCTATTCGCTAGGGTTGTACTTTCATGAGGTAGAGGCCCGCCTTCTAATACCATCACCTTAGGAGTTAAGATCTCAACAGAGGAATTTTTGAGGGAAAGAAGCATTCAGCTCATAGCACTTTTATTTGTATAAAGTGAAATAAAGAACTTTTGTTGGAGAGAGGAATGTTTTAAACGGACAGATTTTTTTTATGTGTTTTCATAATATCCCAGATCACTTAAATCAATGCAGTCGAATGACCTACATTTTTAAACTGCTTGCTGCCTGGTTGTCAACTTATGCCCTTAGTCTCTCGTTCATTCATTCATTCATTTATGCAATGAATATCTACTAGGACAGGCTTTGTCTTGCCCCCCCGTGATGTGCGGTCAGTCGGGATTTCAGTCTGTGCCAGGGCAGTGCAGAGATGTGATAGAAACAACACACATGCCGCAGGAACATCTAACCAGCCCAGGCAGACAGGAGGGCCTGCAGCACGGTCAGCCTTACACTGCACATGGAGGGATGTAGATAATCGCACCATGAAGGATAGAGAGGGAGGAGAGGTGGGGGAACAGCCCACAGGCAAGAGACAGTGTGGTACCTTTCATATGCATTGGGGGAAAATGTGTATGTCACACTGATAAGAGACCAGGACAGACATCATGTTACCATTTGTATGAAGCAAATTTACTCTGTATATCACTGAGGAGCCACAAAACCATTTCTTTCAATACTTATTTAACAAATAGTTATTGGTTTCTGACTGCTCACACTGCCCTAGGATCTTTATATATTTTATTCTATCAGCTCCTAGAATAGCAGAATAACTCTTTTCAGAAAACATCTTATTTCTGTTTTGTAACTGAAAAGAAAGAGGCTTAGACACTCTGAGTAACTTCCCTCAAGCTCGTTGACTACTAAAGAACAGATTTGGGATTCAAACTCCAATGTGACATAAAGTTCATTATATTAGTTAGGATTGGGTTTAACAGCAGGAACAGAAGACCTTCAACCACCAAAGCCTAAGTGAGATTAGAAGCTTTTCCTGCTCTGGAAAAAAGTCCGGAGTAAAGTGGTTTCGTGAAATTGTTGAGGCCAGAATCTTCCTACTCAGCTCCTTGCCACCCTTGGCGTGAGGATCCCTTCTGGTGGCCCAGGTGGCTTCTCAGTCTCTAGTCAGTATGTTCTTCTTGTAGCCAGCAGAAAGAAGGGGGTGACCAGGAAAAAGTCACCGCTTCCCTTTAAGGACAACTCCCAGAAGTTGCCCCTGACACTTACATTTTCAACTCTTTAATCATCAAGCATCACATCTAGCAGCAAAGGAGGCAGGTAAATGTGGTCTTTATTTCAGGGCCCACTTCCTCATGGCGTGGCTCATGATGCTACCACATGCCTGCAGCTCCGGGTCGCCCATGCACACCCACAGGTCTCTCAGGCCCTGCTTTATGGTCACAGAGTGGTCTGGGTGGGTGGCCTTAACCAGCCCGTGGTTAACCTCACCCAGAGTGTTTCTCCTTTTGGTTCCATCTCTGACTCCAGCCCCTTCTTGAGGCTGATATTTTGGTTTCTTTGGACATTCTTCAAAAAATACTTGTTGAAACTATGTTATTGCCTGGAGTTTGACACTGTTGCCCAGAGTGTGACACCCAGGACTGTGGCGTATCTCCACTGGAGGATGACCTGAAGGGACCTGGTGCCAACTTATGTCCACAGCCAGAGTCTTGTTCTCCACGGCCCCTCCTTGGCATAGGGTGGTGACTCTCCCTGAGCAAGGCCTGGTGTCTTGGAGTCCAGGCATCATCTTATTTTCTCCATTTCATTGTCCCTGCTGTTCAAAGGCAGACAGACCCCCCTGGGTCTCACAAGAGGAAAACCAACATCTCACTCCCCAACTCAGACAAAAAACCTGACTATCTCTGTTAGTTTTGTCTTCCACTATCATTCCTGACATTATAGAGCCTTGAAAAGTTTCTTCCTATATAACCCTTCAGTTCCCACCTCTGCTAGCTCATGAGCCAGCATATATTTGAATATCTTTAGCTAAAGAGAGCTCAGTCCCTTATAAGGTGGCCCACTTCCAGGTTGGAAAATTCTGGCCTTAGAAAGTTTTCCCTCTCTGAGCTGTAATTACTCTTTGTTGACATTCTGCCCAGCCACCCAGTTTCTACAATTTTGAGTTAATTTATTAGTAAAGAAACTTTCCCCCCCATGAGTCACAGTTAGTCTACTTTGACACTCTACCCATTAGCCCAATTTCTGTATTTCTGAGCTACAGTGTTAGTTATCTACTGCTCCATAACAAAGCATCAAAAGCTGAAAAAATATACACTTTATTATCACACAGCATTTGTAAGATAAGAGTCTAGGCGGGGCCCAGCTATGTCCCAAGAGTGTCTCATGAGGCTGGAAAGCCCGACTGGGGAGAACCTACTTCTGAGCTCACATGGTTGCTCCCTGGATTCAGTTCTTTGCAGGTTGCTGGGCCAAGAATCTCAGTTCCTGGCTGGCTGATGGCCAGAGGCTGCCTGGGCTCCTTGCCATAGGAGCCTCTCTGTAGGGCAGCAAGCGATATGGCTGCTGGCTTTATCAAGGCCAGCAAGGGAGAGAGTCTACTAACAAGACAGAGGTTAGGATAATGTGGCATATCTAATCATAGAAGTGACAGCCCCTCAACGTTGCATATTCTATTGGCTACAAGCAAATTACTCAGGATGAGAGAATATGTAGGCCAGGAATGTCAAGAGGCAGGGACGGCTGGGTCCATCCACAGCCACACGGAAGAAATCTCTCTTCCTCTCTCTCTCTCTCCCCCATAGGTGAAAATACTTTTCGTAATTTGCATATCTTTTTGTCTTGGGCTCTGTCCAGTGAGTACCTCACCATCCTTGTCTTTACTGTATATCTCAAGGTGGGAACCTAAATGCAGTCCATTCTTCCAGCTAGAACTGACCAGGGCAGAGCAGGACTTCTGAGACCACAAGTAAACAAGGGACACATCCCTCCTCCTGCTAATCAGGGCTTGATTTAAAAAATAAGAGGTCTCAGAGCCCAAGTCTCTCATGGGGGCAAAGTTTTAGTATCAATGTGTGAATTCTGATGAACAGTCCTATTAATGTTTTGGGGCAAACATTCCAGAGATCCTTGAACAGTATACTTTTTAAATATGAAATTCATAAATTGGAAAAAAGAAGATTTTTCCCTCCTTTTGCATCCCTTCTTCCAACAATTGAGGGGGGTCTATAAACCTATTTATTTTTTCCTCTCTAGAATATTGAATGAATAGAACAACTTTTCGTGAAAATAGACTATGAAGCAGTGGGCAAAATTCAGTGGGTAAGTTGGGTTATATTTCGTGAATCCAATTTGAAGTTAGTAAGAAATGCGCATAACAGATTCAGTTCCAAGTCTGCTCCTTTTTTCCCCTCAGTACCTCTGTCAACTTGAAGCTGAACCAAGAGGACATGCTTGCTCACAATTTTCTAATTTATATAATGGCAAGCTACCCTTGGAGTATTTAACTAAAGATTTCAGTAGCTAAGACAAGTTCTGTGAAAAGAATCCTAAAGCCAAGGATGGAGGACCACATCCACCACTTTACTGAAAAGCCAGGAAAATGCCATAGGCAGCGACACACGGTGATAAGGAAATCGGTGAACACATCTGAAGTGTTTAGAACTGGGGTTGTCACAGGATAACTTCTCAACCAGCATTATTAACATCCCCAATAATATTACCCAATTCGGGTTGTGTAATAATGAAGAGGCCAGATACCTGCCTTTACTATTCTTGGCCACCATGTCTGTCAGTGTCTTTTCATTGTTCTGGGACAAATTAAGTTCAAAAGTGACAAATTGAGCAGTAAGTCACCCATAGTCAGACCTTCGGCCAAGTCCCCAGCCAAATCAAATACCACTGCCCTCATTGTTGTATGATTTGAGAAGGAATATTCAGGATTCCAGGGCAGCGAAGGGAAGCGTCTAGTGAAATAAGGCTTGAGGAGAAGTAGAGGGAAAATGAAGCTTTCCCAGGTCCAAGGAGACCCCACCCCTTCTCTCTTTGACCACAGGGTTCTTTCCTGTTATATGCGGCTAAGATTCAAAACAAGACATGTGTTTATAATCAGACCAATGGCAACTGAAGTCTCTGGCTGGCCATTGGGTAGCTGTTTGATCTTGTCTCTTGCAGTTTGAGTTAGCCAGTCTATAAAATGAGGTGAATAATGGGCCCTAATCTCTTCAGGTATGGTGAGAATTGAGATGCAGACCTGCGCTGCATAGAACATGGTGCACTCTGGGTAACAGTCATCACCATCACCCATCGTCGTCATTATCATCATCCCTTTTAGAGAAAGAGAGAAAGCAGAAGTAACCTGGCAGCTGGGAAACAGACTTCAGGCCCAGCTCACCAGCTATTACCACAAGTTTTGGCAACAAATTTCAAGTGCTAACGTTTGTTACGGCCAAGAAAGGAGTTACCTTTTCTGTAACATTTGTTACAGCCCAGAAAGGAGTTACCTATTCTGTAAGGGAAAGGAGGATTTTGAAAGCCAGAAGATAGTGGCGATTTAACGAACTGTCCTTTATTCTCCAGGATGGCTTCTGCATGTATCTGCACCTAGAGTACTCGGAGCAAGCCAATGCTCTGGCCCAGAGGAAAGAGGCGTCCTTCCTGCTGCCTGCTGTGCTGCAGGGGGTGTCATGGGGAGGTCCCGTGCTGCGCATCCTCTGTGTGCCTGATGACACCTTAATTATGATCAGAGAAGATGGAGCTATTTATTTCTGGTCCCTGCAGCTGAAGTTGAAAAGAAAAAAGTGGATTTTTGTATGTGATTTTCATTTGATAAGGATGCTGAGTGCTACAGTTTGATTTTATTTGCTATTTTAAACTGTTCCTTAAGTGGCATGATTACATAAATTGTGCCCTTGAATATAATATATTCATGTTGGATTCTGTTAGGCTGTGGAATGCAAATAAAATATGAGCTCTACATGTAGTACAAGATAATGCTTCATTTTTGCTTCTAACATCAGATGGAATGATGAATTGCCTGTGATTCTATCATGTAATTTATCCTGTGTCTTAATGAATGACAAATGGCACAGGATTTTTCTTTTTTCCCCTCATCTGTGGTTATATTGGTTAAGCAGATATGTTAGAATTCTTTGGAGAACCTAATGAATCACAGAAGCAGAAAGTCAGAAGATAAAATGAATTTGGGAAGTACACTTAGGAATTACAATGCCCAACCCATTTCAGGATACACACAGTCCATCAAAAAAAATGTATACATGCTTCAGGAAAAGAAAAATTTGTATAAGGTGCATGTTCTCCTGATTTAACACCTGCAGACTTTTATCTATGGGGGACTGTAAAGGATGTTACTTATCACAGAAAACCCACCACACCGCCGGCCCTTAGAGAAGAAACTGAAAATGTGTGTGCAGCAATCTCAGTGACCAGGTCACCCAAGCAGCAGCTCCCCATACTAATAAATGTCTGGAAGCTAATGGCCACCACTTTGAGCACTTCTTGTAATTGTAGAGGCCAAAGTTAACTTGTATTAATCTCATGATGTCTCAATAAATTTAGTGTTAAAACATTTATACACATTTTTATTTCCCTGAAGTGTATATAATTTTTTTGGCAGACTCTGTATTTTTCCCCTCTCTCTTCTCCTCCCTTCCCCTCTCCTCCCCTCCCATCACCTCCATTTCCTTCCTCTCTCCTCTCCTCTCCTTCCTCTTCCTCCTCCTTTCTTCTTCCTCCACTTCCTTCTCCTCCTTCCTTCTTCTTCCTCCTCTTTCCCCTTCCCGCTCCTCCCCTTCTCCCTTTCAGCAGTACTGGGAATTTACCCAAGGAGCGTTCACCAACATCCTCAGCCCTTTCTGAAACAGGATCTTGCTAAATTGCCCAGATTGGCCTCAAATTTGTAATCCTCCTGCCCCAACTTCCAGAGTAGCTGGGGTTATAGGGTGCACGACCATGCTTAGCTTTTTTATTATTTTGCTCAGCAAATAGTTGGGTCCCCAGAGCCTGTGCTGGATACCGGGGACACAGAACCAAGTCTCTACCCTCAGGAAACATAATTTACACCACAAGTTACAGCTAAACCTCTGAGGCTACAGAATAAGCCCTGCCCGGAGAGGAAAGAACGTTGGCTCTTCCAGTAGAAAGTTCTACCTACTAGAAAGAGAGAAATCACCCCAAGAAAATTACATAACCCTAAGCATGCACGCTGTGGCTAAGAATGGCTCGAGTCTGAAACGGTCTTCCCAGGTGAAAGGCATGTGTTTGCTGATTTCCACCCTTCAACCCTCTAGGGCAAGTCCGCCAGTCAGAAGCCCGGGTGGGTGACAGATGCCGTCAGCGTGCCGCAGTACAACAAACTGATCGTTGGAACTGAGTGCCGGAAGTCCACCAACAGGAAGGGAGTAGTGTTGTGAGACCTGTTTCCATGCCTGAGTTTACTCAAACACATACATGTTTGTCGTATGAGGATAAAGTCATGAGACTCTTCAAAACAATACACGAGAGCTCATAGCAGGCCAGTGTGCTAGCCAGAGTTACAGCTTTGCTTGGCCTGTGCAGTGAGAGTCACTGCTTCAAAAGCAGATGGGTGCCCAGCTTTTCAGAGTTATGCAAGAGCAAAGGAATGGGCCAGATGAGAAAACCAGTAGTTTGAAGTCTTTTTATACACACCTTATTTTAGCTTGAAAGTAGTATTTTATTAATAATATTTTATTATCTCAAGTGCTCCAGACTGATTCAAAATAAAGTAAAATCCAGAGTACAAAGATGACTGTGCAGTACTCAGCACCAACGCGCCTCGAAGACGGGATCTCAGACCGGGAAGGGACACCCTGGAAGTGCTGCTCAGTGGCACCCCAAGCACAGGGAAGTGAGTACGTGGGCTCCTGGGCCCTGCCTGAGGGGTCTCAGTACGGGCCACGGCAAAAGAAGAAGCCTCGGTGGAAAGGAAGTTGAAGAAAAGTTCAAAGTAGAAGCAAAAGAAATATCAACACTACAGAAGCATGAACTATGATCTGGGTAAGCTGAGGAATTAGCGTACCTCTGGGCTCCTGTGGGCGTGGTTATGGAAAGAGCGGGCTCCTGGGGGCGTGGCTGCGTGAAAGGGCAGGACTTGAAGGGTTTCCTCAGCTCGCCCACAGGGACAGCCCAACCCGAGGGTTTTCTTCTCTTCACCTCTTCCCAGAAATCGCTGACTCTCTAGGCCTTAACTGCTGACTGGTGGTCAATCCACCCTCAGACCATCCAAGTTATTTTATTAAATATAATCTATTTCATGCTCAGTTTAATAATCTTTCTATATATATAGATTAATACATTGTTTAATTAATATGTGCTCAACATATTACTATCATTAATGTTATTAAAAAGCAACAAATTTGGATTTATAAATTCAGCCCAATTTGATTTATTTTTATTCTTTTAACTTCACATCGAGACATAATATTTGCACATCTTTATGAGGTCCATTATGGTGATCCAATACACTTACGTATACAATGTGTAGAGATCAAATCTGTTATCATTTACCTTGACTAGTACTTAAAACGTTAATCATTGTTATATGCTGGGGAATTTTGTACTTTTCTAGTCATTTTGAAATATGTCATAGAGCGTTTTAACCAATAGTCATGCTACTGTTGTGTACAAGACCAGCACAGATCCCTTCTGTCTGCCTGGTTTTGGTACCTCTCAGTCCACTTCTTTCCATCGTCCCGACCCCTGCCCTTCCCTTCCCAGGCTCTAGAGACCACCATCCAGGCCATTCTTCTATGAGATACACTGTTTTTGAGTCTCCGCAGATGAGGGGGAACATGTAGTGCCCGGCTTTGTGTGTTTGGTTTATTTCACTTAACATAATGATCTCCGAGCCTGATTTTTGGAAAGTAGGCTTGGTAACCTTATCATGTGTATTAGGCGCACAGAAGTTCAGAGGCTGTACAACAGCTTGTGAGATTCTCTGAGCCAGCAGGTGCGAGACAAGGCAGAGGGCAGGCCACTGTGATGTGGGAACAACTTCTGAACTGCACGGCAGGTGGGCAGGAAGTGGGGAAAAGACCTTGGACATCAAGGAGGAGAAGGCGGAGATTGTGGAACTTAGAGTGATCCCAGTAAATCCCATAGGAGCAAACTGAAGCAGCACATTGCTTTTCTCACACACATGGAACTGGTCCTCTCTCAGTCAGCTCGAGACAGACCTAACACGGGAAGGAAGGGCTCAGAGTACAGGTTAGGAGGGGAAGAGATGGTGAAACTACTGAGTATAGCCCTTTATTGTCGAGAAAGAGGTCTCCATTCTGCTGCTTGGCAGGTCCAATCATCTTTGTGTCGTCAACATCAAACACTCACATTTTGAGCACTTAGCAGTCCTGGGCATGGGACTAATCACATTCTCACACATCATCTCAATGAATCTTCAGAACCTTTCTCCAAGATGGGAATGGTTGGGATTCCAATTTGAGGTGAGGAAATTAAGTGGTAACCTGGGAACTTAATCCGCTCACTGCCAGGATCCAGAGTCTGGGGGGTTGAAACCTGCGCCAGGTCTCATGGGGAAGGACCAGCTCTTGTGCCAGGCTTAGCACCAGGCTGAAGCGATGTCCCCAGATCTCAGGCACTCAGAGGGAGGCCTCGAGCTCAGCTGGAGGCTGTCTCCTGAGGAGCAGGCTTTTCACTGCTCAGGGGCCACCACTTTGTGGGATCTGTGGAATATGAAATATCTCTACAGAGATGAACTGGGAAATTTAAAATTTAGTCCAAGTGTGCTTACTTTTTGGACAGAAGCCGTGAGCTGCAGCTGCACGAGCTTTCCAACTTGGAGCCTTCCTGACAGATCAGTGGCCTGGAAGCTGTCCCTCTGAAACTGGACTACTGGTAAGAAGGGCAGCCAGGACAGCCTGGCTGCGGCAGCTCTCACCTGGCACCGTGCACTCCCCTTGGCAACGGTACCTGTCACAGTGCCATCAGCACACGTCATGACCGCGTCGCGAGGCACAGTTCTGCCCAGCAGAGTGGGACCTTCCTGCACCTAGCAAGGAGAGGGAAGCCAGAGAGTTGAAATTATTTTTTAAGTTATGAGATTATCGATTCATCTACATCTTAAATGAGGCTGGATTAATTTTCCCGAAACTCAACTGTGATAGTATTATTTCTTAACGTTTGCCAACTCCCTGTCCAGTGATAGCTTTTAGATTTTCTGTAACTTATAAGAAAAGAGATTTATTCTGGCTCACAGTTCCTGGGGCCGTAAAGTCTGAAAGCCTGGTGCCAGCATCTGCTTGGCTTCCGGTGAAGGTTTCGAGCTTCTTGGAGTCGTGGGAGAGAGCAGAAGGGAAGAGCGCGTATGCAGAAGAGATAGAACACCAGGAGTGGGCTTGTTTTATCACACCTGGTTCTCGGGCAGCTGCACCAGGATCCTGGGAGAAAGGCTCTCATCTGTGTGACCCCAGCACCTCCTGTTAGGCCCCACCTCGCAACACTGCTGCACTGGAGACTAAGCCTCAATATGAGTTTTGAAGGGGACAGAACATATTCAGATCATAGCAAATGCCACCCAAGTCCCCTCCTCCTTCCCAACCTTCTACTTCGCTGCATCTTCAAGCCACAGAAATGTCAGCCTAACTAAAACCAGAGATTCTTCAACATGTGCCAGGCTCTGTTCCTGATCCTTCCTTCCTCCAACCAGCTTTTTCTTGACGTTTGCTGAGCCCCTGCTATGGACCCACCTTGCTCCATGTGGGGGATAAACATACGCAGAGGCCCTGGTTCCCGAGAGATCGCACAGTCTCACAGAGCAGGTGGCCCTTGCTGAAAGCCTGCCATTCTCCCAGGCTTAAATGTTACTCTACCAAACTTCTCCTGACTCTTCATCATACCCAGGTGCAAGCATCCCTCCCCCTCAGGAGTCTCCTTAGCCTTTGGCTGTGCTTGTCCTCCACCCCACCACAGGTGTGCAGGCCCTGAGTAATTCACAGGTGGCACCAACACCTGAGGCTTTTCTGTCTACTCTCTGGCACCTACACACTGACTGGCACATAGTAAGTGCTCATGAATATTTGTGGAATGGCCAAAGGGAAAGTCCATTTTCATTTTGCATCTTCCTTTCTCCATCCTCCCTTGTCTTCTCATTATGGGATAGAAGTCTCTGTAGCTACTCTAAATATTCAGTAAAACATCTCTTATTCATCATTCTCCTACCAATCATATTGTATATTGAGAAATAGAGACCAAAGTTGATGAGTTTAGAAGAAAGGGATTAAAAAGCAAAATTTTTTAGGTTCTCTTGAAAGTACGGGAGACATCCCCTGGTTTTGCCCCGCCCTGCCCCTGGGCACTCCTTGCAGGGCAGAGGGCGCCCCCTCTTGCTGGCACAGCAGCTGCCTGAAGGGGCCTGTCTCCTGCAGCCCGTGGGCAGCCACTCTCCTCCGTCCTCCCTGCGCTCCGCCACGAGGGCCACACTAATGACGTCCAGGCTCCCCGCCCGCGCAGCTGGCAAGTGGAGTTGGCGGCCCAAGCTGCCTTGCAGCTTCCTGAAATCATACAAGGTGTTATCAGTGCCTTCGGGAAAGTCCACTGGGAGAGAAAAGAAAGAAATCCTCTTTGGGAGAACTCAGGCTCACAGAGTTCACCCCACTGGGCCGGGCAGGCCACCCCGCCTGCCTCAGGGCAACACTGTCAGCCCATGCAGGGTAGCCAAGCTCCTCCTGGCTCAGCCCAGGGCTCAGGGAAGGAGCAGCACACACACACACACACACACACACACACACACACCCA
>PVJO010033378.1:0-12140 GCA_004026905.1 Hystrix cristata
TTACTCTCGGGGGGCTGCTCTAACAAAATAACCATGAACTAGCGGCTTATAAACAAGAATGTATTTTCACAGCTCGGGACACCGAGAAGCACAAGATTCAGTCGATCTGATGGGGGCCTGCTTCCTCTCCCGGTACAGACGGCCACCTTCTCTCTGGGTGCACATAGAGGTAATGGGGGGAGGGTAATGGAGGCTCTTTGTGTCCCCACCTAAAGACTATATTCGTCCTACTCATCACCTTCCAAAGACCACCCTCCTATTGTAATGTTAGAATTTCACATTGGGGAATAAAATATTCAGTCTGTTGTAGAATGTTTGTAGATGATCAGGTGACACTTTCCTGACTTCTGACACATGAGATGATAAATGTTTTTTTTTTAGGGTGCTAGCTGTGTGGTCTTATTATTATAAAGGAAGAGATAACTAATACAGGGAGTATGTGGTCGTGATGATTCTTAAAGACTGTGGTCCTAAAAATATGTTAAAAGAAAGCTGATAATAAGGAGCATTGGTGTTTTATACAACAGCACCAACCGGAGGCTCACGTACCGCCACCCAAACATATGCCAAGAGCCTCTGTTGTTAGAAGGGGCTGAGGTCAGGAAACTTTCTGTCTAACTTTTCAGCGTTAGGAGAGGCTTCCTAGACAGAGTTGTTTGTTTTTTTATTTTTTTTTTTTACCTTAGCATTTTGTCTTCGAAAAATTTAAACCTTAGAGGGGTAAAAAAAGAATTCCAATGAACATCTACATGTCTTCAGGTTCCAGCACTTGGTTTACCACTTTTGGTACTTAGACACCCCCCTCCCGACACACACACACATTCACACATTCTGTCTTTGGTTTTGATTTGACAAAATCGAATAACTCCCCATAGCCTTTTGGGAGCTGTATTCGCAGTATTCTCAGAAGGAGATGTTAGAAACCAGCCTGAGTCCAGGTGTTAAATAAAATAACAGTTTCAACACCTCGACCGCCCACCCATCGCCAGGAAGAAAGACAGTTCACTGGAGAAGTGTGCGTTCATTCTGTTTACTAGAGAGAGTGGGACATAATTGTATAGTTCCAGTAAATCGAGGAAAAAAATTGATAATTACCAATATGCTGTGAAGTGGGACTCTAGTTTTTATTGAATACCTGAGAGAGGAACTGAGTAATATCTCTATACAGCAAGAAGGTACCAATATGCTATTTATTTCAAATATTGTCAGAATAATCCCAACATTTGGGAGGCTGAGGCAGGAGAACTGCCACAAGTTCAAGACCAGCCTGGGCTACATAGTGAGACCCTGTCTCAAAAAACCATTAAAGAAAGTCAGAATAACTCTTTATGACAGCTTACGAAAATATTGAAAGTTTGTGTTACTAAGTAACCTGTGAGCCGTCATAATGAAAACAGAGAAATATAAACTATTCTCCCGGAGTTCTGTCACCCAAATACTACTATAATTACTTTGATATAGATAATTTCTTAGACTCTTCTTTCCTCTGTTAAGGTTTTAATTTGTCTAACTGGAATTGCCCTATGTATAATTACAAGATGCAGTTAATTTGCTGGGATGACTAAATTACAAGCCTATACGGAAACTTGTTTTTACAATATATCATTTGAATACTCACACTCTGCTGCATCTACTCTTCCATCCAAACAAATATTCCTCTCTAGAGTCTGTAAATACACAAGCATGTAGATATTCTTTTAATATACAAATTATAGCATACTTTTTCGCATATTCTTCCCAAAAAACATGCCATAGAATCTCACTATCTGTGTATATTTTGCTATAGCTGTATGTGTATTGAAAAACATAGTAGTGTGTCTTATTACTAGGCTCCTTTTTAATAATTTGTTTTCAGATTTTCACCATAACACATATTATAATAAATAACCTTGTATGATGTCATTTCATGAAATACATGTAAAATTATATATTTAAAGTAAATTTCCTGGAAGTAGAAAAACTGGGTAAAAATACACATTTTATTTTCTATAGATGACATAGTTCTCCGCAGAAATAACAATATTCATTTTCATAATCCCTTTATCTTCACCCACAGCACAACCAAACCTTGTTCAATGGAATTAACATCTCTTACTATACTTATAGAATATGTGTTTGCACCTAGGAGGTCATATGTGCGTAATGTTTCCATCAACAGCAGACCACACACGCAAAGCTGTCCCACGAGATTATCACACTTGCTGACACTGTGGCCGTTTCAGTAGTGTAAGCATGCTCTTGCTTACACAAAATGAAATCCACTAATGAGGTCCCCGTCATTAGGCAACACATGGCTGTATACGTGTGCATATATGTGTGTGTTTATGGATATATGATTGAATGTTTGTCCCCGTCAAAGCTTATTTTGAACTTCAATTGCCAATATAACGATAATAAGAGGCAAGACTTTTAAAGGGGGCTAAGGCTATAAGGACTCCACCCTTGTGAATGGCTTGCTTCTGCTCTCGGGGGAAGCAAGAGCTTCCCTCTCTCTCACATTCCTGCCTTCTGCCATGTAATGATGAGGTCGGATGGCCCTCACCGGACGCTGACACCTTGACCTTAGACTTCTCACTCTCCAGAACGGTGAACCAATAAATTTCTTCTCATTATAAAATGCCTGGTATCAGTTATTGTTCTATAGTAACACAAAACACAAACATTCACACACACAGAAAGAATAAAGAATAACAAAGTATTTGTGAATTCATCACTTAGTTTAAAAACAAGTAACAGAACATTAGTAATATCTTAGAAGCTTTCAGTGGGATTTTCCCTGATTGCTTTTCTCTCTTCCTTCTCAAAAATAACCACTATTTTAAATTTTGTATTAAATACTGGCTACATTTTTATGGTCCAGTTTTCCTGATTTATGGAAGATAACTATAGATTGAGGAAGTTAGTCTTTTGTCCATGATATTAACTTCAACTTTTTCCTATTTTTTGTTTTCATGGTTTTGTAGTTTTTGCCAAGTAGCTAAGTCTTTCACAGTTTCTGAGTTTTGTGTTATGTTTAATACATTTTTCCCCAATGTAAGCTTATTTTTAAAAATCTCTTCTATTAAAAGTAGTAAAAATAGTTTGTTGGGGTTTTTTTTAGTCTTTTCAACTGGTATCTCGGCATGGATCTTTTTTTGAATTTGTGATCATTCTTTAGAATAGCATTACTCACGTAGAACTGTACTTGACGTTGTCAAGCTATAGGTTATGCAGAAAACAGTTACTAATTTAAAGACTCTGGCCTTAGAAGTACAGTGCGGG
Source organism: Hystrix cristata (assembly GCA_004026905.1). Classification (NCBI taxonomy): domain Eukaryota; kingdom Metazoa; phylum Chordata; class Mammalia; order Rodentia; family Hystricidae; genus Hystrix; species Hystrix cristata. The sequence continues at coordinate 3,262 of PVJO010033378.1, forward strand.
ATTCAAATATGCTCTTTTTATTTTTAAAAGAGTGTTAATAACCATTCAAAAAATATGAATTGACTACATCAGATTCTACCACCTGGAAATACATCACTGAATCTTTGATTGTATTTTTAATTTATTCCTGTATGAAAGCAGATACGTTTATAAATTAAAAGTAAATTAGGAATGGAATATTTAGTATTTTACCTCCTGCTAATTTCATATCATAGTTTGATATAAACAGCTTTCTGTATCAGTGTCGATCTCAGTCATTCTGGTAGCTATATTGCATACATGATTATAACCTGTTGGTTTACCACAAGTGAATTATGCAAGATTTTTTTGCTTCATGTATTTTGTTTATAAATTTTGCTTATCTGCACACACGATCAACAGTATAATCTAGTTACAGTCACATATAATACTGATATTTGGCATGAAAGTTCCCACAAAGTACATTTCAAATAGAGATAATAGGTAGCTATTTGAAGTTTTTTTATTGTATCTTCAGAATACACTATTTTAAAATAACCCCGAATCTATGGACAATGGTAAGAGAGGTACTTGTATTAAGCAGTAGTTTATTTATTTAGACACTATGAAGAGAATGAAGCCAGCTTGAAGTCCACAGTGTGAGATGAAGGTTTGGTCGGAGGGACTGACTCGGGGGAGAGCCAGTAAGAGTGTAGTCCAGTCCCATCTGGAGGGAGACCCAGGTCCGTTTCACTGCTACAACCATACTGACCAACACACTAACCACCAGCCACATGTGGCTATTTAAATTTAAATCAATTAAAATGAAATGAAAAAACTTTACTTTTTCAGTCAAACTGGCCACATTTCAAGCACCCAATAGCAACTATGGTTAGTGAGTACTGTGTTGGGTGGTGCAGCTCTAGAGCATTTTCTTCCCTTCAGAAAAGCGTCATGCTAGAAAATGAGACTCACGGCACTCGGCAAACTATACTGTGTCCAAAAACTGGATGGAGGAAGATCCTACTAGAAGGCTATTTATGAAGTTCATTTAGAAAAAATTATCCTTTAGTAAAAAGGATAAGAGGTTGACATGAAATGATGTTCAGTTGTTGTAGGGTAGAAAGTGTGATGAGCTGTAACTCTTAGCAGGGCAGCCTGGGCGATGGTAATATCACAAAGACAAATACCAGACATGTAAAAAGCAGTGTGTGTAGGAGGGAAGCCCCTCTGGGAATATGCTGAGCTGAATGTAGGGGCTCTCTGGATAAAGCAAATCAACGCGTCAATGCTTAGAGTGAGTCTTACAGCTATGAGCAGATTTTTGTTACAAGTCAGACAGCCGTTTTATGTAAAAGTTTCACTTATTGTTTATTTTGATTAAGGAATTTTTTAATTTCAACTTTTATATTGGTAACAAGATAATCATAAGCCTACTACAAGCTTACTTTTTTTCTAAAAATTAGTTGTATTGGTACATTTTAGATAGACACATTGATAGCATTCATCATATGGAATTTGTATCTGTACATGATGTATCTTGATTCTTGTGTTTTTCCCATTCCCCTCCCCTCCCATCACCACCTCCTCCCTCCTTATTTACAAAAGCTTTGTTTCCTTTTCTTCTTCTAGTCTTTTTTCTCTTCTTTCTCCATTCCCCTCCCCTTCCCCCTTCCCTAGTTCCCCTTCCCCCTTCCCTAGTTCCCCTTCCCGTTTGAACATTTTCTTCCTATTTCAAAGCTTACTTTTTAAAAACTAAAGTTATGCTGAATAATGTGACCGTTAAGTGTTCATTCAACTCAATTAACTTTTATATATTTATATGCCAGTGATAGTAGTACATAGTTGAAAATTTAGAAGATTTCCTTTGTACCCCAAAGTCATCCGGTGCCCTAAACAACACCTCCCCCAGAGAAGTAACTATTATTTTCACTTTTACTGGATACTGGTTTTATCAGGGTGGTAGAGCATTTGCCTGCATGTACGAGGCCCTGAGTTCAAGCCCCACAACTACAAGAGAAAACAAGAAAGAATAAAAATTAGTTTTATCCTTTTTTTTTTTACTTCATATCAATGGAATGATAGAATGAGTGTTTATTTAATTAAAGCACCTTTTGCTTAAAACAGTGAATGTGAGATTTCTTTCACGTTGTATCTTTTATTGTCAGATCTGTTACTATTTTGCTGCTGTGTGTTTTCTCTTGTATATCAAGCCAGTTTGTTTATCTAGTCTCCTACTCGTGAACATTCATTTTGTTTCCAGTTTTTATTTATTGTTTATGAAACTGCCATAAATATTCTTGTACACGTTTTTGGTAGACACATGCATTAATATCCTTTGCTGTATACCTAGAATTGTAATTGGTGCCGTAGAATACTGATACATACAAAAGTTCATCAGTTTTTCACATCTTGGCCTATCATTATTTATATATACCCAAGTATATGTATGTGTACATTTGTGCAAAAATCTACATCCTTTTGTATACATCTCATTAGCAGTAACTAAGGTGAAAAATCGGAATGGCATAAATTATCTCTTTCAGTGAAAATTTTCAAAAAGTCCCCAACATTACAAAATACCTAGGAATTCTCAGAAATGTGAAAGATTTATGAGGAAGTTAATTCAAAGTGAGAAGACCTACAAATAAGTAGACATACTATGTTCCCAAATGGAGCACTTAATATTAAACAAATGCCAATTTTCATCTAATTTTTAAAGTGATTCCAAGCGTAATTTCTTCAGGATTTTCTTGGAACAAACAAATACTTCTAAGTTTATATGAAATAATAAATTTGTGAAAAAAGCCAATAAAAATATCTAAAAGAAAAATAAGGGATGAGGATTCCCAACCAGATATAGACAATAAATTATTCAATACACTGTTCAGAACAGTTAGCTATACATTTAGGAATAAAATGTATATCTCACCTAAAATAATTTCCAGATGGATGAAAGACAGAAATACAAACAAATTAACCCAGCAGTGTGAAAGAAACTACAAAAAAAAAAAAAAGCCTTATAGTTTTTGTATAGAAAAGGCCTTTGTAAGTGTGTTGTAAATCCTAGATTCCATAAGATAAAGACTGAAATACTTAAAATTATGTGAAGCTGAAGATAAATAGAAAATTGGGGCAATATTCTGCAATATATATGACAGTGTATTAAAAGTCTTAATATAACAAATGGAAAAGACAAAAAGAATCTGACAGAAAGATAAGGAATACGAAAAGGTATTCACTGTGACAGAGGTAAAAGTGAGATAATAAGTATGTGCTTGCCTTCACTAATACACGGAACACAAACCAAAGCATTAAGAACGAAATGATTGTTCACAGGTGCACGTATTTGCAATGCCATATTGATAAGCTTACAGTTTCATTCATTCTCATAATTGCTCAGAGGTAGTATATACAAGTACAATCTCTTCGTAACAAAAATTGGAAAAAAATCTCTTCACTGTAAATACATTGGTTTTGATCCAGCAAGTTCAATTCTAGGTCTTATCTCATGGGAATAATTAGGCAGGTGCACAAATATGTGTCCTGAGATATCCATTGTAACATCATCATAGGAAGGAAAATGTCAAAAGGAGAATGTCTAAACAAATTGGGAAATAATACGTGACTGATAAACAGAAGGCAAATTGGGGGGACAGCATAAAAGAACTTACTCTAATATATTTAGAAAAATAAAATCAACTTCTAGGGGAGCTGGGGATTTAGCTCAGTGGTTAGAGTGCTTGCCTAGCAACCACAAGGTCCTGAGTTTGAGCCCTGGCACAATAAATAAATAAATAAATAAATAAATAAATAAATAAATAAGCTTCTAGAAAAAACTTTCAGGTTGATATGTACTGAGAATTCAGGGCTAAATAATTTACACAGATCATCTCATCCACTCCTCAGAAACTTGATTGTCTAGTAGATGAAAACACTTACTACAAATGTTTCCTCAGTAAGAGTCTATCTCAAATGCACAATAAAGCGACAGCAAAGACTATTTCAGAATAATTTCCTGACTTTTATGCTTCAGTTATTTTTCAATCTTTAATGAGTTTATAGTCTTTTTACTTTTACAGACTTTTCAAACATATTGAAAGGAGAGAGAGGAATGAAATGAATCTTCAATGCCCACAAGTTAGGCTCCATGAGTACCAGCTAATCTTGCCCCAGCGGTAGCCTCACTTGCTCCTACTCTGTGGGGCTACGTGGTGCCAAAACTCAGGGGTCACACTGCTGTGCCTACATGTATTTTACTGAGATCAGCCAGCTCTCCCATCGCATTGTGCCACTTTGCCTTAAAGACTGCTGTATGAATTTTTTCTTTTCTATGCTTTTAATCTTTTTTTTTTTCCGGTGCTCGGAATCGAACTCAGGACCTTGTGCTTGCAAGGCAAGCACTCTAATCACTGAACTAAATCCCCAGCCCCCATCTTTTCCGTGCTTTTAAACTCACTCTGCTTCTAATTGTTTCTCAGTATCCTGTAGTACAGATGTAACACACATCTTTAAAATTAATTTCCCTTTCGATTTGCATTTGGGTTGTCAATTTTTCACTATAATAAACAATACTGCAATTATCCTTGTACAGTGCTTTTTTTCTTTCTCTCTCTCTCTTTTTCTTTCCTTTTTCTTTTCTTCTGCATAAGATGAGTATCTCTTTTCAGATAGATAGCTAGAAATGAACTGATTGGACATCTAACAGAAAAATTTGGAGTATTCATATATGATACTTCTATGCTCTAAATTGGCCCGTGATTTTTCACCTCACTCAGACTAGAAATCAAAGTTTTACAGCGGCCCATGAGGGCCACGTGGTCTGGTCCTGCCAGTCCCACCTTCACACCCTCTGCTCACGTGGCCTCATTTACTCTGCAGGAGGAAAACCAGCTTCTTTTATTGTGCAAACACGTAGTATACACTCCAGTCTAGGCCCTGACATTTTTGTTCCTTTGACTTGAAATACATTTCTTAAAATGGGTCCATGGCTACCTCCCTTGCTTCTTTTGTTTAACTGCTCGATTTAAAATTAAAAAAAAAAAAAATTCAGCGCTGAGGATTGAAACTAGGGCCTTATTATCACTCTACTACTGAGCTACACCTACAGCCTTTTTTATTTTTTTATTTTTGGAAGTATTGCTAAGGTGCCCAGGCTGCCCTGGAACTTGCAGTCGTCCTGCTTAGCCTCCCTAGTAGCAGAGATCATAGGCATCCACCACCCCTCTGGTGGAATACAAATTTTAGTAGGAAAATTTTAAAGTAGAAAGTTTTTTTTTTAAACATCTATTTTATGTATTTATTTAAGCTATATATAAAATGTTTAAATCAGGTTAAACATATCTCCTCAAACACAGAAAGTTGATTCTGGAACATACATGGAAAAATATATGAATAACTAGAAAAAGTATAAAGCAGAAGGCCCCAATGCAAGCGATCAACCTCACAAGTCAGTAAGACAGGATAAAAAAAATAATTATTTTAAAATGTCGTCACCAGCCAGGCACGGTGGCACACTTCTATAGTCACAGCATTCTGGAAGGCTGAGGCAGGAAGATCACATGTTTGAGTGGGCAATTAAACAACTTAGCAAGACCCTGTCTTAATGTAAAAAAACTTTTTAAAAGTGCTGGGTTTACATTTATTCCTTCCATTTCTTATTTCTCTTGTCCTCTGTTCCATTCCCCCTCGCTTGTGAGGGAGGAGGGGGGAAGGGAGGGGAGGGGAATGGGAAAAAAAAGAAGCAACAAGATATGTCATGTACAGGTACAAATCCCCTATGATGAATGTTATCACTATGTACTTCTAAAATGTACCATTAAAATAAAAAAATAAAAAGTGCTGGGGCTGTCAGTAGCTCAATGTGAAAGCCCTGGGTTCAAACTCCAGTAACAAGGGGTTAAAACTGGTGTTACTCATGCATAATTGCATAGAGACAACACTGTGAGCTATCACTGGGACGCAACAGAGTCCAGTGAAGGACTCGAATACATGTAGAAACCTAGTATTTGATAAGACGATATTTCTAGTTAACTGGGAAAAGATAGATTATTCAATAGTGTTACAGCAAGTGGAAATATTTAAAGAAAAAAATAAATCTAGTTTATCCCTGCCTTACACTTTATAACAAAACCAGTCTCTACAATCACGTGGTTTAATGTGGATAACCCTACCATAAAAGTACTAAAAAACAAACAAACAACAACAACAACAACAACAAATGGGTCTGTAATCCCAGCTACTTTGGAGTATGTGGCAGAAGGATCACAAATTCGAGGCCAGCTAGGGCAACATAATAAGAGCCTGTCTCAAAATAAATAAGACATATTCTGGAGATGTGTCTCAGTGCTCCTCGGTTCACTCCTCTGTATGACAAAATAAACAAATAAACAAGCAAGTAAATGGAGCTATGACTGTGAATTTAGCTCAGTGGTTAAAGTGCTTGCCAACAAGCACAATGCCCCAAGTTCCATTCCAGGCACAAAAAAAAAAAAAAAAAAAAAAAAAATGGAGTTATAGCTCAGTGGTAGCATGCTTGTTTAGCATGCATGAGCCTTTTGGGTTCAATCCCTAATACTGAGAAGGATGGAAGGAAGGAGAGAGGGAAAGAATGGAAAGAAAGAAAGAAAGAAAGAAAGAAAGAAAGAAAGAAAGAAAGAAAGAAAGAAAGAAAGAAAGAAAGAAAGAGAGAGAGAAAGAGAGAGAGAGAAAGAAAGAGAGAAAGAGAAAGAAAGAGAGAGAGAGAAAGAAAGAGAGAGAAAGAAAGAAAGAAAGAAAGAAAGAAAGAAAGAAAGAAAAGAAAAGAAAGAGAGAGAGAAAGAAAGAGAGAAAGTGAGAGAGAAGAGGGAGGGAGAGCAGGAGAGGAAAAGAAAGGGGAGAAAGCGTGAAAAGAGAAAGAGAAAGAGAAAAGGAAGGAGAGTGGGAGGGAAAGGAACGTTTTCATAAAATTGGATTGTATGAGACTTCCCGATGATGTTTTTTTCTTCCATATGATGTTAAACTCAAAAGCCACAAAAATATAAATTGACTTGACTTGAAAAATAACTGAAATCTTCTACATGTCAAAAAAAATAATAAAAATGATAAATGACAAATTATAAAGCCAATACCCCCAATATAGACAAAAGACTTACTTAATGTATAAACCGATTCTTCAAACATTAAGAAAAAAATAGAAAAATGTGCAAAAAAGATGGAAGATACTTTATAGAAAAAGGAATGTATGTAGTTCAAAACTGTATGGAAAGATATTCCTAGTAAGGAAATTGCAAACAAAATCTTTCTTGAGATAATATTTCTTACCCATGAGATTGGCAAAACGCCAATACTTTGACAATTTACACTTGGCAGACCTGTGGAAATATACACAGTGTCTTATCACTGTGGGACTTCCAAGTCTGCCACGTGGCCCTGCCTTGGAGCCAACCAACTATGAACCTAAACTTCTACAAACTGTGAGCCAAAAAACCTTCCCTCCTTTAAGCTGTGGCTGCTGAGTATTGTGTCCGAGGGACGGGAAAGTAACGAAGCCAGCATTACTTAGGGATATTGCGACCACTAGATGAGGTACTATACAGTGCATAACACAATGCATAACACGGAATAAGCTCACAAAAAGGAAAGCCAGTTCTCATATTTAATTATAATTATTTCCAAAGCAGTGGACACCTGGCTGCCGTGTGATGGATCAGAATTTGTCAAAGTTTGGTCATCCTTATCTCTGCTTTACACTCGTGCGGTAGCTATATTCCATATAAAATTTTAGTGTTTTTCTTTATGGCAACTGACTCCTTAAAATTAAATGTGTACTTTAACCTCATACTAAATTAATCTCCACAAAATTATTGCTTTTATTAATGTATTTGCTGCAATAAGTTGTTATCTAATAAAGATGTATCAATGATCACCTGAAATCATCGTGGGAATGTGCCGCTTGGCTCACCCTTGGGAAATGCCGAGACAGACAGTTACTTGGTGCTCATTTCCTCTCTTTACCTGTCTCTAAATTGCACCTATTAGAATTATTTATCTTGGTGTTTATCTTCATCATTAACGGGGATTTCTAAGGCAAGGACTGTGACCATAAATTCTATTGCCAGTGATTACCAAGACACCTTCCCAGAACAGCAGCTCAGTAAATGTTTGAAAAATAAATTAAACAGTATTTGAATACCTACGCTGATTAAAGAATGTGCCAGGCACGTTAGCGTAACTTAGAGGGTGAACAGACACAAATTTGCCAGTCAAGAAGATGGCCGGCTACCATATATTTACTGTTTTTTCGTTAAAAATATACATACTAGGGCTGGAGATTTAGCTCCATGGTTAGAGTGCTTGCCTAACAAGTGCAAGGCCCTGAGTTCAATCCCTGGCACCCCCCCAAAAAAAATACATATATACATATATATATGTATATATATATATCTATACACATGCTAGGTGGCAATATTGGAAGTTTGAGTCCAACACAGGTAATTTCAGCAACTCAATGAGACTTTGCCTCAGTATTTGGGGATGTAATTCAGCACAAAGACCTTGGGCTCAATACTCCATGTCCGCCCCCCCCAGTATACTGTACACTATAAAATTTATAGATACATTATGCGTGTATAGTTCATTTCCATACATGTTAATAGAAAGATAAATCATTTTTAGTTCAGAAATACACTCAACCTAGATTTTGACAGATAAGAATACGGATTAAGAATGTATATGTTTGTATCTGTTTGCTTAGTGTGACCATTAATCCTCATACATCAACTTCATTGCATGAGAAATTACCACACAGTGGAAAATAGTAAAAATAAGTTGCTAATTCTAAAGATATCTTGACAATTATAGAAATGAAATCAATGAGGTCTTTAAAATATGAGAATAATTAGTATAATTTTCTTCATTTTTACTTAGAGAAAAGAACATTA
>PVJO010033379.1:0-12106 GCA_004026905.1 Hystrix cristata
GTGTGTATACAGTATATACATAATATGTGTATATGTCATACATGTGAAGTATGAGTGTTATATATCTAGAAAAGTGGCTCTGAATTGGGTCTGGAAATATTAGAAAAACTTGGCACTTTCCCCAAATACTCATGTTTATTCCTGCCCGTGCTCTACACTTTTTTTTCCCTTGTGCTGGGGATTGAACTCAGGGTCTCCAGCATGCGCTGTACCATTAGGCTGTGTCTTTAGACCCTCTACTCTTTGCTACTCTTTGATAACCACTAGATTAAAATATGTTGCGGGCTGTTAGAAGTAAATGGATAATGGGAAGTTCTTGTCAACATTGATTTCTGTACTAAAAGTTGTTTACATACAGTATTTTCAGGTTGTTTCTTTGTTTTTGAAGTTTTAAAACCCCACTGCTGTATTAGTTCAAATTACTAGGACAAAGGAGAGAGAACTCAAAATGTTTAGCTTATAAAGTGTTAAGATCAGAGACCGAGAGTTTTAGAATAAAACCAGTGGACCTTTCACATTCTCCCAGAAATGTTATACTAAAAATTTACTACACTTAATCAAGTGCTTTGGACAGTCTTGAAAAATGTATAAAACAAACAAACAAAAAGGTGGTTTATATTTTAATGTTTATGGGGCTGGGGATTTAGCTCAGTGATTAGAGTGCTTGTCTTGCAAGCACAAGACCCCGAGTTCGATCCCCGGCACCAAAAAAAAAAAAAAAAATTTTAATGTTCATAGTCAGTATCCTATTCCCCCCTTATTAGGTTTATGTATTTTGTTTGTTTGGTTTTTAGATTTTAAAAATTAAAATGAAGCTTTTAGAAAATTATTGTTATTAATTTTATCATTCATGAGAAAATATTTTAAATATTTAGATCTTCATTTAATACTAGGATTTAATATTTCCATTTATTATTGGGAGCAAGGGATGAATATTTCCTTCAGTTTAGCAACTATAGGAGTCAGGCACTTGTTTTCACTACAAAGATAATGACTTTCTGGTATAGGGCCCGTGATGAGGCTGAGATATGGCGCTAACTTGAAAAAGATAGTGAAGGTTTTCTTACCTTTTGCAAACGTATTTATCAGAGTGAAGTTACATACTTTCAGGTTAATGTTTAGGAAGCCGGGTGGGATGTTGTGTGCCTATAATCCCGACAATTTGGGGAGGCTAAGGCAGGAACATCACTGAGCTCTGGACTCAAGTGCCAGGTTGGGCCACATAGTAAAGCCATGTCTCAAAGTTAAATAACTAAATTAACGATTAGAATTTTATTCAGGGTAATATTCAAGATTAATTTAGAAACTAAATATTTACTTATATTTCCCAAGACTCCTCAGCACCAAAAAAAAAAAAAAAAATTTTCCCAGGATACATTTTCTTGATATCTGAGTAAATTAGTTTAACTTCGCCACTTGACAGAGTAACTGCCAGCTTTCCTCTTCCTAACATTATTATGTTATTTACTGCCCTCAGTTGTTTAATCCTGATTATTTTGTTTCCCTACTTTCTGATAAAAGTATGTTTTCATATTTTTACATTGGTGTAATTTGAATTCTTAGATTGTAAAATTTTAAAGAAGGTTAAATTTCTCAAAAAAAAAAAAGAGGGTTAAATTTCTCATCTGCATTTAGTTATCTGTGTTTACATTGAATCTTTAGCTGGGAGTCAAGAAAGGTTAAGTTGTTTTTTAGAAACAATTGTTAAAAGATTAGGCATTTTATTTCATTTCGTGACCCTGAGGATTGATCCCAGGGCTCTCCCATTGAGCTGCATCTCCACCACCATTTTTAACTTTTTGAGACAAGATCTTGCTAAATTGTCAAGTCGATCAGGCTGGGTTTGAACTCTTGATCCTCCCGCCTCCACCACCCAGAAGGCTGTGATTACAGGGCATGCGCCACTAGCTCAGCTAAGATTGGGTGTTTTATGTTAAGAAGTTTGAAGATTTTAGTATTCAAACTGATTGTAGAGGCTAAAAAGTGGACCCTTGATTAAGAAGTCTGTGGTGGTAGCATTTTTGTTTCTTAGATAACTTTAGTACTTAGAGCTAGGGATGCCAAAGTAAATGTGGCCTGCTTGAGTGTTTTGCGTTGCCCAGGAACTAAGAGTACTTTGGCACACAATTGTTTGCAGTCACTTTGGTGATAGGAAATGTCATCACTTATGCTAAATGTTGCCCCCCTAAAAAAGAAGTCCATTCTTCTCATAAATAGACCTATGCTATCAAAAAATTATACACAACTATTAGTATTATATTTTGAATTTCAGCAATAAAACAATATAATTGGTCTCTCTTGTTACATAAGCACTTACATAAAATCCTTGACCTTACTTCTCTGTCTGCAAGACCTGAAGTATTTATTTTGTGGCTTTTTACAGAAAAGAAATGTCTGCCTTTAATTTAGAATTTTAAAGAAATATACTGGCAAATTTAGCATTTGCTAAAAGATGGCTGTGTTTAAATTACATATCTTAATCCTCAATAATTGGTTGAGGTAGGTGTAATGAACCCTGGTAATTGCTTGTTTTCTACCATGTTTTTGGATTTAGTAGATATAAAATACTTCAGCTAAGTTTGCCATTCATCTTGGCTCAGATCACATCATTCTTGATTTCTTTGTCACAGGGAAAAATCAAGCAGCCTAGACACAGTTGCTTTTGAAAAGTTTGCCTTGGTTCCCTTTCCTCTTTATTTGAAGGTCCAGATAAGGTAAATAATGCAGAATAATCAGTTCGAGGGGCATACTGAAAGGGCCATTTTTAACTTAATCTGATTAATTCTTCAAGTGTTTTATCTTATTACTCAGCATTTTGTTTCGTGACCTGTTTAGGTCTTATATTGATTTTCTTTTAGGTAAATTTACATTCAAAATGGAAGTTTTCCAGTCCTCTTATAGAATACAAAAATTCTATACCCTGGGGCTAGGGATTTAGCTCAGTGGTTAGAGTACTTGCCTAGCAAGCACAAGACCCTGAGTTCGATCCCCAGCTCAAAAAAAAAAACCCAAAAACAAAACCCAAAGAAAACAAAAAAATCAAAAAAACCCGAAAATTCCAGGCCCTTCAAATTCCTCTTTTCCCACTGTCTGTTTCTTGGAAGTAGGATATATTTTTAGGATTTCTAAGAGGAAATGCAAATTTGACTTAGGGGAATAGATAGAGTGGTAGCAAAACCAAGCTGAGAAATACAGAAAGTCTTCACCAGTGGGCTTATCTGTGTCTGTTCTGTGTTGCCTTGGGGTCTTTGTTGTTTGAGTTTAAATTTATTGGCAGTCTCCAAACTGTCACTTGTATTGTGAACTATGCCTTGTATATTCTTGACACTGAAAAAGTATTTATAAAGGACCTCTGTCCCCTGTTTCATGTGGTAGCTTCTTTTCTAAGATTGGAACTATTACTTTAACATAAATTTTGTTTTTTGAAACCTGAAATGTTGTTAACACCCAACACATTTTATTGCAGTCTGGACATTAGGTCCAGCTACCCCTGAATTTTAGCTGACAAAGGATACAGTGGTTGTTCATGGTAAAAACTCAGAGAGTTCAATTTATCAAGGATTTTAATCAATACCATGCAGTTTCTCTATACAAAGTTCCTCTTTGGGTCTAGTGGGTGATGGAAAATGTTTGAGAGCAGAGCTTTTTTTTTTTCCCCAGCAGAGGCCTTTCTTAAGGAGTCTAGAATCTTTTCAGGAAGATGAGACAAACATGTAACAGGAAAACTAAATTTGGTGTGTTGAATGGTACAAGCAGAGTATGCACTAGTAGTTCAAGAAAGACAAGATTGCATGTGTCTCTAATGACCAGGGAAAACTTCGTATAGGAATTGGGCTTTTAGCTGGAACTCGATGGGCAACTAGTACTTCTAAAGGAGAAGTTCGAATGTATCCTAATAAAAAAGATTCATGTGAGCAGTTTAGTGGTAGGAAATCAAAAGGTGTGGAGAGAAAACAAGAGTAAGGGCAAATTAGCTGGTAGCAGATTGTGGATAGTCTTGGGTTTTTGATAGCAAGTGTATTGAACCGGGAAAATTGTATGGTTGACACACATATGTTGGGTAGGACTGAGCTCAGCAGTGAGTCATCAAGCTTTAGATTCTCATGTGTATCATAATGCTGTAAAAATGATAGGGAGGCTGTATTTTACTGAGTCCTCTCTGTATTTAGTTTACTCCCCTGATGTTCTGAGGGATTTGCTCTCATGCTTAAGTGCAGGATTGAGGCTAGAGATCCGATTGCCATTTCCGGGCACCATGTAGAAGAACAGGTGAAGGACAGAGGCACTTGTAGACGGTTCTGGGAAACTGCCATATAATACCACCAGTTGAAAGGCCGCACTAGCTGGAGATTAGGTTGGAAAATGTTGCTTTTATTCTGCTAACGAGGCTTTCAGCTAGTAAGAGTTTCATATTGTGGAAGAGAGGTAGCCTTGAAATTGGGGTGGGAGGTTTTCCTTGCATTTCACAGGGAGTTGGGACCCTGTGCTAGGAAAATTTATCTGTGATATAATGGTACCTTAGCAAGATGAGAGCTAGATCATTGGATGTGTCTAGTGGTTTAGATCCTGAGTTAAGGATTGTAGTTTTACATTGATATAATTTTGAGTAGAACTTTATTTCATAATAAAAGCTGTTGTTTTTTATGAGTTAATAGGGATTATATTTTTGCATTGATATAATAAAAGGCTGTTTTTTATATGAAGAGCAAATTAAGTGTGTGGCTTTGCTGATAAGTTTTTAAATATGTTATAAAAGGAATATTGAATACCATCTTCCTCTTATTTTCTTCAACCTCTTTTTAAAAATGTGTTCATATATAAATGTGTTCCAGTTTCTCTTAAAACATTCTATGTTAATTCTCTTTGGTAATAAAGCTATTAATAGTGACTAACACTTTTTGAGAATTCGCTCTGTTAAGAATTTTATATAGATTATGTCAGTTATTATCTTTGTTACCCTTTTTTTTTCCTTTGGATGACTATGTTCAGTCTGAGCTTATGTCTTTTGCTTATAGTCATGCAGCTGAGACTTAAACCCCAGCACTCTGACCTTTTGTTTTATTTCCTCTAGGTGCTACTCTGTATTTTCTTCTTTTGCTTCCTCTAGGTGCTAGTCTGTTCCTTTCCACATAACCTGTTTAAAAAGAAAAGGTATACATTTGTCAGTAATGTCCTTACCCATCTCCCACTGACTCTGTAATTTGCTGCTGCTTAATTCACTGAGTATGTTGTGCTGTGAAGACAAATATAGGGAAGAAGAGTTGAGGATGGGTTGCAGTTTTAAATAAGGTAACCAGGGAAGGACTTAAAGTGGCTTTTGAGTAAAGTCCTAACAGAGTTAAGGGATTAAAATGTAATGATATCTGAGTGAAGACTATTCTGTGCAGAAGAAATAGGAAGAGCAAAGGTCCTGAGGAATGTTCTTGGTAGAAAGAGGAATAGCAAAGAGACTAGGATGGCTGAAATGGAGGGAAAAGTGGAGGATAATAATACATGAAGTCAGAAGAGTAAAATATTGGGCCTTGTCACAGCAGCATGTCACATGGGCTGCTGTATGTACTGTTGCTTCCACACTTGGTGAGATGAGAAGCCACTGAACAATTTTGAAGATAGATGACATAATCTCATTATTTAAAGACGGATGCTTCAGGTCTCGTCATGGGGAGTATTGCTTGGGAAGTAAGAGTAGAGCAGGGCATTTCTGACGTGAAAGCACAGAGGCATTTTCCCTATTCTTATGTATCAGTCAGCAACATACTTCTGACAACCAGGTATGGGGGGGATTCCCCCTCAGACCAAGCAATTCTGACACTAGATTCTTCTGTACATGCCAGCTTGGTATCCTAGAACTTAATTCAGTTCTGTCAGTATCTAGCAGGAAATGGCATCAGGTCCCACAGGTTGAGGATGGAGCCCCGTAGGATGCCTCCCTCCTTCAGATGCCAATCTCAAGTCCTAGTTGGTGACCTGTACCCTGACCAGCGTTCTCTAACCAGGGTTCCTATGACTCCTCCATGGGTTTGATTTATTAGGTAGAGAGGTTCACAGATCTCAGGAACCACTTATTTTTACCCACTCATGATCAAGGGTATTACAGAGGCTGCAGATGAACAGGTAAGTAGAAGAGATGGAGAGTGTAGTGAGGGCACTTTCAGGGTTGTCAGTACCAGGAATCTGCCCGCTTTCAGTGTTCCATTGTGAGGAGAGGGCGGGAATGATTCTCTCCTGCTGTATCCATTTTGTCTGTCTTTTTCTGGGCCAGAAAGCTACGCTGCTCTAGCTTACAGTGGTTAAAGTTACAAGGCTTTTAGCGTCTACTCTGTAATCTAATTCCACCCCTCATACACTTAAATTTTTCTTTTTTCCTGATGGCCAGTTTTATAAATGTACACTGAAGAACAATTAGATACCTGGAGAACCCCTGATTGATTCTCAAATCTTTAGCTCTAATTCAGAACTTTATTTGAAGTTCTCAATTCATGTAAAATTGAGTCTCTTTATGTGCTAAGCCCTCATGCAAAGATGCAGTGTTGTGTACCGTGCTGTCTCTTATAGGTAAGATCTGTTCAGCAGCTGTCTTGGAGAAGCATATTTCCACACGTAATCACAACTAATGGCTTTTCTTTCAGAGTAAAAACAAGTGATTTGAGAGGTTTCTGTTCAGAAGCAGACAATATAGTAATGGACCTAACTGATCTAAAACTGTAAGACAGCTGGAGAGTAGGGTATTTGGAAATTCTCTGTACTTTCTGTTCAGTTTTGCTGTAAACTTGAAACTTTAAAGTGTATAAATATTTTTTCTTATATATAGTGGGGAAAAAAAGACTTTCAGTGTAGTTATCAGGCCAGGTGTTCTGACTTCAAGTGGTATAGTACAGTTCAGTTCTGACTGACCACCCAGAGTTGGCGTCTGATGTCCCTGGTCTAAGAGTATGGTCTCCAGAACTCCCCGTACATCAGCCACAGAGCTGGTCTGACCCTCCGCTCATCTTGGCAACTTGTTCCAGCCGACCCCAAGCCCAGGAGTTTCTGAAATGCCCTTTCCCACCTCCTCACATCACGTATGGTGGAGAAAGCGAGGTCCCAAAAGAGGCACATAGTGTGATGTCTGGGAGCCTCCGCGCCCGCTCCCTGTGTTCTCAGGTCGCATCTCCTCCAGCACATCCACACTGAAGCTCAGGACCTCAGGATTGGGGAGGATTGAATGAACATCCCTCTGCAGTGGGCCGGCCAGAGCCCCTGACCACACGATTGGCGTCGTGGTGACCAACCCCCATCCCGAACAGTCTCGGTAGCATAAACTGTGGTGTGAGTCGAGGGGTTTACCAGAACCAGAGATGATCCGGTCACCTGGGAAATGCCAGAGGCGAAGCTCACCGCCAGGAGCTCCGGACAAAGAGAAGGCAGATTCAATACCAGGTTTTGGAAAAGTAGTAGCTCTCAGAAACCTAATTGTTTGGTTTTAAATTTGAAAACGCACCACAGAAAGCCGAGGTGACTGGAAGTGGTTAAGGCTCCAAGATTGAAGAGGCAAAGCTAATTTATTGATCTCTTTTAATCAGTATTGTAGTAGTTAAGATTTAATAGCTACTTAAATATGAATGTATCTTACATTTTGAATTTTGTGTTTATGATTTTATGTGTTTCTCTTGGTAGAAAGGAGAGAGAACGTTGAAAAAATTAGCCACTGTGGAAATAAACAGATGACCTTAAAAGCAGTTTTCGTCTGGGCTATAGGTTGCTTCATTGAAGCTATTTTGCCTTTTAAAAGCAAGTTATTTCTGATTGTCTTAGGTGTCTACTTTCTCCAAGGAAGTGCTTAGTTACGTTTTTCTCTTGCAGATTGATTATACCGGAACAGAGCCTTCCAGTCCCTGCCATAAATGTCTGTCTCCAAATATGACACCTTGTGTTTGCACCATTAACTTCACACTGGAAAAGGCATTCGAGGTCTGTGTTTCCAAGTAAGGTGTTAGAGGAGCCATGCTTTACAAATATAATAGTGTACTTTTTTTTTCAGAGTAGGTACTTTTTTGGTAGAGAAGATGGTATAATTTATTGGAATCCATACACTTTTGAAGAAGATTGTTTTAGAGGCTTGGCTGTTGCATTTTGCTCTCTGATAATTAAATATGTTTATTTGAGTGGTTTACTTGGACAAAGTTTAAGATGAAATTTTATCCTTTCACTGGAAAATTTCATATCTGTACAATTTTGTGTCATTTATAGCTCCTTGTACTTGTATTTTTAAATTATTGCTCAAATTGTGTTGCATACTTTTAATTATAGAATAGCTTTTACTTTAGAAAAATACTAATATTTCTGTTTTTTTATTTTTGTGAAATACGAAGGGTTACAAAAATATGAACACCAAAACTTTATTCTTTTGATTCTTTTGTATTCTGATAAGTCATCAGATCATCTGTGTGTGTGTGTGTGTTTGCATGTGTGCATGTTTGTGTGCGTGCATGTTTTGCATTGACAGTGATCTGCCATTCTTAGTAACTGAGCAGAGGCTAAAGGATATACAGATTCAGATGGGCGTAGAAAGACAGACCAGTTTGTATGTGCCTCTACCTGCAAATCAAGCTTTAAAAATTATTCTTCAGGGAACAAAACTACTTTAACACATGCCAACATTTTAGATTTTTCTGCATTTCAGATGTTTTAAAGGTAGTGATAATTTGGCAGCCCCTGAGAGATGGTTGCCATCTAGTGGTTGTAGTTGCCATTGCCTCAAAATAGAGAACAGGATAATGCTGCCTTTGAAAAAACTATAAAAACTAATTTGAGAGAACTTTGTTTCAAAAGAATAACGTATACATTTAATATACCTTTAAAAGTCCAGTTTTTCAACATGGTGGGAAAACTATAAAAAAAGACTTTTGCTTTTGTCAGAACAGGCAGAGTTGAAGAAATGAGACTTAACATGATTTAGAAGCTCCCTCCGTTAGTCTCCTCTCCCATTCAAAAACATTTATTTCGGAACATTTCTCTGCAAATATGATTAACCTCAGATCCACTCTTTTGTAGGTTCTTTTTTCCCCACAAACTTTGAATTAGACTAAGAAATTTTGAGAGATTTGAGTGATTTTGAAGTAGGTTATTTTGTCTCAGTGTTCACTGAAGGATTCCTTTCTTATTTTCAGTTTAAAATTGAATTTGCTGTATTGATTCCTTTTTTTTTTTTCCTGTACTGGGAATTGAGCCCAGGGCCTCGCATATATTAGGCAAGTGCTCTACCGCTGAGCTACATCCCCAGGACACCCTGCCCAGGTGGTTCTTTTGAGACAGACTCTTCCTGTATAGTCAGCTGGCCTTGAACTCACACTCCTCCTGCGTCAGCCTCTGGAGTTCTGGCTTATAAATGTGCACCTCCTTGTCTGGCCCTGTAATAATTCTTAATTGAAATGGTATCCCCCCAAGAAGCATATTTATCCTCTATGTGTTTGTGATATAATTCTGATACCCTTTATTTAAAAAAATTCCATGTGAATAGTTCCTTTATATAGAATAGGCAGGTTTACATAATTTGACGTTTGAAAATCAACCCCCCTACTTTGGTGGGGGGGTTGCTGAGCTCAGGGCCTTTTCCCTGTTAACATGCCTTTTTTGTTTGTTTGTTTTTTAAATTTTGAGACAGGATCTCGAGAAATCAATTAGTTGTCCAGGCTGGGCTTGAACTGTGATCCTCCTGCCTCAGCACCCCCTAATGCTGGGTAACACATAGATGCTACCAGACCCAGCTGAAAATCAAGTTTTAATGATAGTATATGTGAAAGTAGGAAATCACATAAAGAACTCATAATGGAATTGAATTCCTTTTGATTGAAGATAAGAACTTTAAAAATAGCAGTAGCAACTGGAAAGGAGAAAGTAATTTAATATTTTTGCTACTTCTGAGAATTTTAGTTACTCAAGAATAGCATCCTTTTTTAGAGATATATATATATATATATTTTTTGTGTGTGTGTGTGTGTGTGTGTGTGCTGGGGATCAAACTTGGGGTCTTGAGCTTGCTAGGCAAGTGTTCTACGACTTGAGCTAGATCCCCAAGAATAGCATCTTAACAGTTCCTAAATCACTGTAGTGTGTGTAGGTTACCCTTTCTTCCCCAGTTAACAGTATTTTGAAGTTGGCTTCTCTAAATACATTAAGCCCTTTTGATTATTATAAGTAACTCATTCTCTAATATACTTTACTAATTACCAGTTTGTTAATTGCTAATAGGATATAGTATGAAAATTTTATATTCTTATTCAGTCAGAATTTGCTTGAACAACAAATGACAGTTTGACTGTTTTCCCTCTGAAAACTTAGTGCTAATTGGGTAAGCATCAATCTGAATTAGAGAAAATTTTAGATAGAAAGTAGCTCAAAGTAGGTTAATAGATTACTTCAGGGTCATTTGTAATGTAACATTTGGAAGTATTTAAGGACAGTTTGAAAGTTTACTCTTGGGTTTTTGTAACATACCTTCTTTAACCTTGTTTATAATTGCACCATTTTAGATTGCTAAGTACAGTACTTGTAGAATTCACTCATGTGTTATCGTCCGTTATAAACTAGTATGCCCACATTACTCAGCTTTTATGTATACATGAAGCAAGTAATACATAACAGTTTTATATGAAAAAATGTTCTCTTTCTGTTTCCTCTAGGGCAATGTGTTTATGTATTATGGCCTGTCTAATTTCTACCAAAATCATCGTCGTTATGTGAAATCCCGAGATGATAGCCAGCTAAATGGAGATTCAAGTGCTTTACTTGTGAGTAAAATGATGGAATATGAAAATTGATGTCTGTGAAATAAGAACACATGGTAACCATTGAGTTAGAAATGTTAAAGCATTTAATAATGTTAGGATGAAACTAAAGCACTACTTGTCATTTTAGTCTGTATAGTGAGGGTTTTTAGTTAAAACTTTTTTCTGGGAATTTGCACAGGTTAATTACTCCTCACAGCCAGAGGATACGTTAGTGCCTGTTTGTTTCTAATCATCTTTGCAATTTGGGCTTTATTAATCTGATTTTAGTGGTTTTTTGGTGAGTCTTTTGGTAAGTCTGGCATTCTGGATGTGTAAATATATTCTCTTCGGGTTTGCTCGTTATTACCATACTAGGTAAAAATATGCAGATAAGCTGCTTTTAATTTCTAGGATTGTGTTTTAAAATTAAATGGGATACTCTTCTTTTTTCTTTTTTTTTTTTTCACCTATAGGAACCCTGAGTAGTAAAATCCTAAAAGGTGGGTTACTAACAAATTCTGTGCAGCTATTTGAAAATGCAGATTGAAGTCTAGTATGTCAGTATCTGCAGAGTGGAATCCAGAATGTCTGTTTTTCATAAACTCCCTTTCTGATGCCTAGCCTTATTTAGGAGTAAGGAGGCTAGAAGTTCCTAGCTTCTTAACTGTTCAAGTTTCCCAAGTAGTGATTAATCCCTAATGTAGTTTGCTATTTTTCCCAGTGCAGGAAACATTCAAAAACCTAGAACGATTTAGGATCTCTTAGAACTGGTGACACTCTTAGAATGCAGTGTAAAACTATATTGCAATCAGAACAAGCCTGGAAAAGTTACAGCTGCTTTAATTACGTTATCCTGACTGGTTTTATTTTTAGTTTTTGATGATTGGGATTTAAGAAGTACAGTAAAAGTCAGTGGGTCTTCCCTAGTGTGCACGGGGGTCTAGTCAGATCTGCAGGATTTTGCAGCCCGTGTAGGGTTTACTCCATAGGATCTAATTTTTAGGATTCATAGAGATACCAAGTTCCTAGACCTTTCTGAATTTGTTTATTGGGATTGTAGAGTGCGTATGTTCAAGGACCCATAAGTGGTGCTTGTTTTACAATTATATTGCTGTTATAGTCTAAGAGTCTGCATTAGATGCCTTTCTTCCTTTTTTAGACATGGAGTTAACAAAATTTGAAGTTATTTAGTTGGGCATGTTCATTTTATATGTGATGCTCAGTTTAATCAGGAGGGTCATCCAAGAAATGAGAACCTCTAGTCTCTTTACTTCCAGTTTACAATTCCCTTTCTTGTGTTGCAACTAGATTGACAATAGACCATTATTTAACTTTTCTCAGGTAGAAAGCTCTTTGTG
>PVJO010033380.1:0-12105 GCA_004026905.1 Hystrix cristata
CCGAGGAGGGAAAGGGACACGTAAACCACAGAGTTGCCACGTTATGTAATTAGAAGTATTCGCTTTGCATCAAAAAATTATGAGACACGAAAAGAACCAAGAAAATACTGCCCATATACAGGAATAAAGGCAGTTCAGAGAAACTGTCCCCAAGGCAGCTTAGATATTTGAATTACTAGACAGAAATTTTTAATCAGCTATTATAAAGATTTTCTCTTTTAGCATGTTATTTAAAATATAACTATTATAAAAGAGAAATAAAACTATGAAATATTTTCTATTTTAAAATGGCAGACATTTTCTTACTTTATGCATAATTGCCCTTAATGTGAATGTACTAAATATTTCAATAAAAAGAATTAGTGGTATGATTAACAAACGTGACTCAAATATATGCTACATATAATCACTATAATTTTGTTTCACAGACACAAATAAAAGGAAGGATGGGAAAAGATATGCCATGTAGATACAGTCAGGAAAGAGCTGGACCTCCTATACTGTTATGCAAAATACACTTTAACAGAAAAAACTTTTAGTAGAGGCAAAGAAGGGCATGATACAAGTGCCAGTGTATCAGGAAGACATAAATTACACACACATCTTCACCTAATAATAGAGCCCTAAAACATATGAAGCAAAAATGGACAGAAAGGGAGAAATGAATAATTCAATAACAATCACTGTAGGTGCTGTGACCTCATTTTCAATAATGAGTAGAACTACGCAGAATTCAGCAAGGAAAGAGAAGACGTGAAAAAAATTATAAACCAACTAGACCTCATGCACGTTTGGGGATAATGCATTTTTTCCACAGCATCAACCAGAGTATATGTAACCAGAAAAGCCTCAATAAAATTAAAAGGTTGAAATTATAAGATGGGGTACAAGGAGATATAAGAAACAGTGGGAAATTTGGAGAATTCACAAATATATGGAAATCAAACAACTCAATTTTAAATGAACAGTGGGTGAAATAATAAAATCACAGTAGAAATTAGAAAATACTCTGAAATTTATGGAAATGAAAATGCAACATACCAAAATTTGGGGGATGCAGTCAAAGGAGTGCTCAGAGAAAAATTTATAGCCATATGTGCCTACATTAAAAAGTGATAACCCGAACCACTGTGTCAACACAGTGTAAAAAGAAAAACAAACTAAACCCAAAGCAAACAAAGAAAGGTAAAAGAAAGTATTAAAGTAGAGATAATATAAGAGAAAAATAGAAAGATGTAGAGAAAAGTTAATGAGACTAAACATTAGTTGTTTAAAAGACTAAAAAAATTAATAAATTTCGATTGAGACAAAAATATTTCCAATTATCAAATTCAAGGATGAAAGAGGATATGTCAGTATGAATCATACCCAAATAATAAGGATTTTAAGGCACTATTATGAAAAATTATACACAAATAAATTAGGAAATGTAAACTAAATATACAGGTCACTGGAGAGATGCAAACTACAGAAGTCGACTAGGAAAGAAATAGAAAACCTGAATAGATTTATATCAAGCAAAGAGGTCAATATAGTAATGATGATGATGATGATGATGATGATACTAAAACTTTTCACAGAGGAAAGCCCAGACCCAGATAATTTCATCGGACAATTCTACCAAAAGTTTAAATAATATTGAACACCAATTCTTCACAAACACTTCTAAAAAGCAGAAAGGAACACATCTCAAATTAGTCTATGAAGCCAGTGTTACTCTGTTACTAAAAATAGCGAAAGGTATCACAAGAAACGAAAATTATGGACCAATATTCCTATGAATATAGATGCAAAAATCTTCACAAAATATTAGCAATTGAGGGGCTGGGGATTTAGCTCAGTGGTTAGAGTGCTTGCTTTGCAAACACAAGCCCCTGAGTTTGATCCCCAGCAATGCCTCCTCAAAAAAGCAATTGAATCTAGAACTATATAAAAATGTGTACACTATGACCAAGTAGTTGTCTTAGCAATGCAAGGATGGTTCAACATCTGAAAATCAATCAATGTAGTGTTGGCTTATTAATGGGTTGAAAGGGAAAAAAAATCAAGAAAATTTCCATAGACATAGAAAACTGACAAACCTAACACTCTTTCAGGATAAAAATAAGAGAGTATAAGAAGAGGCTACGAATAGCTAAAATATATTTGAAAATGAAAAAAATGTTGGAGGACTTGTACTTCCCGATTTAAAAACTTACTACAAAACTATAGTAATTAAGGTTGTGTATTATTGACATAAGGCTGATGCACATACAGACAGAATAGAAAGACCAGAAAGAAACCATTCCTTATGTTTAATTGACTCCTGATAAGAGCACCCAAACTAGGAATTAAAGAGGAACATCTTCCACAGTATGAAGGCTATTAATTAAAAATCCACAATTGCTATCATACTTATTAATGGTGAAATAGAATAGAATACAATAGAATAGAAAGACTAGAAAGAAACCATTACTTACATTCAATTGACTTTTGATAAGAATGCCAGGAAAATTTACTGGATAAAAAAATAACCTTTTCATTTTTGGTAATGTTATCTATGAAAATAACCTTTTTAATATTGACATAGTCACCACTAAGAGAGAAATTAGGAAAATAACACCATTCACAATAGCTTCAAGAAAAGGTAAATACTTAGGAATTAACATAACATGGAAGCAAAAAAACCTCTATAATGAAAACTACTGTTGGAAAAGGAGATTGAAGAGATCTTGGAAAGTACCCACTGTTCCTGGAGAGGCAGAAGCAAGATTGTCAAAATGTCCATACTTCCAAAGCTGATATATAGGTTTAATGCCATCCCAAGAAAATACCAACAGCATCCCTCACAGAACTAGAAAAACAATCCTAACATTTTATATGGAAGTAGAATAGACCCAAAGTAACAAAAGTAATCCTTGGCAACAAGAGCAAAATAGGCATAATATTCCTGGATTTCAAGTTATAGTACGAAGTGACCGTGATTAAAAACAGAATGGTACCAACACAAAAAGAAACATGTGGGTAAATGGAACAGAATAGAGGATGAAAGAACGACCCCAGTCATATCTGGTCATCTGAACTCTGACAAAGAGTCTTCTTGAGCCTGCAGCAATATGGTTACATGTAATGTAATTAAAATAGGGTCAACTTAAAAATGACAATTCTTGGGCAACATCAACAATTTTTTTAAAAGATTCTACTGTGACTTTCTCATTTTTTAAACTTGAAGCCATCAAATAAGTTATGTCACTTAACGAAGACTGAGTAATGAAGTGAGATAATGGCGTTCACTGGAAAATGTTTCAAAACACATAAGCTTTGAGGATGTGTCTGCGAGAGGGACTCACCTTCAGCACTGACGGCAGAGCGCACTGACCACACTGAGCCTCGTCGGAAGGAGTAGTTCCTGTGCGAAGTGCTGGACGTGCAGGACGGACTCACAGACAGCCGACGGGACGCCAGATTGGTGACTTCTTCTACTGGCAAACAAAATGAGGAATGTAACCTTTGGTTTTTTTTACCATAAATTTATCATAATCACAAGTGTACACTGCACTCAGAATATAAGGCTTACGTAACTTAGAGTGTACTTAGGAAAGGAAAAAAAAATCTACAGAAACAGAAAATCCCTCCCAAAGTTTTCTGTAAAAGGCAGAGAATCCCTGAGTGTAGAATAGCTCATAAATCGTACTGTTACCAATCAACAACCTGTCTGCACTCTGAACCTTAAAAGTAGTCAATCGATGAGCCCCATTTTTATGATGCGAGATTGGTTGCATTTATTTCATATGCATACTGGACTCATCTGTTTCCTGAATCACAACCTGGGCCTGGTCCATCATCAGACAGGTTCCTTCTGGGAAGAGGCCACTCTAACTCTAGAAAACAATAACGTCTCTCTTTCATTGGATAATGACAGGAAATGAGAGAGAGATTGAGGGGACGCAGCACCTCATGTCACCACGTAAGATCATCAATGTCTACTTCAAAGCAAGTCCTTTCCCCATGACTCGGCCCCCAGGAAACCCCGTGTGTAGAGGGCACCTTCTTCTTCTGGCTCTGAGTTGGGCGTGCAGGTGGGCTCGTAGCAAGCCTCCTGGGTGATGGGGATGGCAGTGATGAGGCTGGCTTCCCGGCCAAGACGTTTCTTCTCTTCTTCCTGCTGCAAGTTCTTTAAGATGTGTTCTGCCCTCTGATGGGAACGGGACACGGCCCGGGCTGAAAAGGATTTCTGGGGAGACATGAAGGGGAGTTTTGTTTAGCAGTGACTCTTCCCGTAAGGTGACAGGCAGAAAAAGAGATCTGCTGAGTTACACACACGTGGTCGTTTATCCTTAGGAAATGTTAGGGCACCCATGATCTAGTTTTGTGGAGATTTATTTATTTATTTTCCTACCATGTTTCTGGGCTATGTGTCACAGTACCCTCGACACTCAATCAGAATCTTTCAATAATGTCCATAATTTCGGGAAACAATCCTTTTTCACCTTTAGGATTTGGAATGCTATCAGTGCTTCATTTTTTTTTTTTTTTTTTTTTTTTTTGGTGGCGCCGGGGATCGAACTCAGGCCCTTGTGCTTGCAAGGCAAGCACTCTAATCACTGAGCTAAATCCCCAGCCCCCGTGCTTCATTTTTTTAAGCATTAAGATCAAATAAAATTTGGCCCATAACTTTCTGAAGTGGCTTTAAATTGGAGGACATTTATTACATAAGATTAATAAAATAGATCCATGGAAAGGAGGAAGAAAGAGAAGTATCTTTCATGAAAAGCAGGTGTATATGTGATACATTCCATTTTTGTAAGTATTTACTACACTGTAAATAATGAATAAAGATAGTGTGGGTCACTATAAACCAATAAAGATAAATAATATGTTTAGTATTTGTAAACACAAAGTTACTGAGCAGAAATTAGGAGAGCTGATAGAGTAACTAGGAGAGTCACTAAGGTTGAAAGTAAAATTTGATTCTGTGTTTATTAGCCACAAAGGCTGAAGGGAAAATTATTAAGACTGATCCATTCTTCAGCAGCTGACAAAGAAGAATAAAGGAGAAAAGATTCCCTCTGCCAAACGGCTGGCCTATTTATGTCCGCCTTGGTCACGATGCCTGTGCTGAGGCAAATCCCGAGAGGTATGGGGATAGTCAGAGGTCTTGGAGTAGAGACATGGTCACCGGAGTTCTTCACTACCAATTTGAAGTAGTGTCTATGCATAATAGCAATTCCACATCTCTTTGGTGCTCTACCGTCCCAGGGTTCTTGACACAGAGAGGAGGTATTAGTCACTCTGCTAGAAGGCCACATTCACAGACACTCACTTTGCAGGGTGTTAAGACAAAAGGCTACAATGATAAACAGCACAACAGAAATTAAGAGCATTGGATAGGCCACTTAGCAATGCATTTTCAAAACCAGGTTTTGAAAACTGGCTGATTACATGCATAAGGTAGGATTGTGGAGTGAAAAAGAAAATCCGTTCTGAATATAGAATTATAGAGCTTAGTTTAAAATCAGTTACAAAGTTGAGATAGAGTTGGTTGGCTGAAACAGGAACCTATCACCTGTATTGGAGAAGTATCAAAGATCTTTATGCTGATGGCTCAGAGATTAGAGTTACTGCATAAAAAACAGTAGAAACAGATGTGCCTTTCTCTTTGCTACAAGACCATCAGCTATGAAGACACTGTATGTGGAAGAATTAAAACAAAATAGACATATTGTGAGGGATAAAGAGGTCAAAGAAACAATTCTTGATGGTAGGGAAATGGATGAACCTGGAAAATACAATGTTCAGTGAAATAAATCAGACACACAAGCTTAAATACCATACAGTATCTCTCATTTGAATGAGGCAAAGTACAAATGAAGAATACAGCAGAGGATGGATAAGACAAATGGATAGATCTCTTGCGAAAAGAAGGGGTCCAAGAGAATGCGGGCAAGAGGACAGTGGGAGGGGAAGTAAGTAGAATAAAAATATGCCATGTACAGGCAAGAATGCGATGTACAGATTAACAATATCGAGGAGAACGAAAATGGGGAAGGAGAGTTTAGAGGGGGAGGGAGGGAAGAGGAAGGGGAAGGGGACCTAAAAACAAAACAAAACAAAACCGAACAAGCTAATTATATACGTGTACTCACTCCCCACAATGATTGTAAACTGCATGTACTCCGAACATGTAATAAAAAAGTGGTGGCTGCAAAAAATAATTCTTCAAAGAAAACTGCAAATGCCTGGAAAATCTACGCCTAATAAGTTTTTCAAAGCAGTGCGAATTTATAAACGAGTGACTATTTTGCTATTCAAAGTGTCAAAGAAACAACATATATGCTCATTAGACTATGAAAGGTATTTTGTATAGGGTAAAAGGTATAAGGCAAAATGGTATAATTTTTCTGGGTGTATTATGAGACGTTTCAAAATCTTTAATACCAATTGATATTCAAGGAAGTAATGGTGGATGTATCCAGAAAGATGTTCTTTTTCTATTTTTGCTTTATTTTCAAGTTTTTACATTATTCATAATTAAGAAAAATGCCATTCAACAGGTGACATTAGACAGGTATATTCAACAAGTATGTTTAGAAAATTCATTTTCTCGAAAGCTGCGTATTCTGGGTTTTGGTTTGCAAATAAATTGCATTGTAAATTTAGCAGTTAGTGAGTTCTATTTCATATAGCAGTGATCGAGACCTGAGGGCTCAGTGATAGTAACACTGATTATGACAAAACAAGGAACACACGAGAAAGTAAGAGACTCCCTCCTCTTCTCTTCCTTCTGCCAGTGTTTCAACCTTCGTTTGGTTAACCTGTCACACGGTGAGTGAATATGTTTATTTTATAGTAAGGAGCAGCAAAAGTACCATCTGGCCAAGAAGTCAATGCCCAATTTTTTAAAAATTTATTTTATTTTAATGGTACATTTTAGAGGTACATAGTGATAACATTCATCATAGGGGACTTGCACCATACATGATACATCTTGTTGCTTCTTTTTTTTTCCCATTCCCCCCCTCCTTATTTCCAATATTTTTAACAGCTTTATTTAAAAATGTTTCTATTATTCTAGTTTATTAGTATACATATGTAGTACATAAAGTTTATACTTTTTTGTGAAGTTGGTACTTATACACATTTCTTAATTCCTTTTTTCATCCCCTTTTCCTCCCCTCTCTCCCCTTCCACCCACCCCTTGATTGCCTTCCTTTTTTTCTTTTTTTTTTTTTAATGTGATTGCAATGTACAGTGTTTACATTCCTTATATTCTTTGTGTGGAGTTGATATATGTACATGACACATCTTAATTCCTTTTCTGCGTCTCTTTTCTTCCCTCACCCCCTCCATCTCTTGATTCCCTTCCTCTTTGAGAACATCTGTCTCCCTACTTTCTACTACATCTTTTTATTTTGCTTTTTATTTTAGTCTGGGTTTCTTACATAAGAGAAACAATGTGCTATTTAAGCTTGTGCATCTGATTTATTTCACCTAATATTCTAGCTTCAAGGTGCGTCCATTTTCCTCTAAATGACTCAGGTTTATCTTTCTTTATGGCAGAGGAGTACTCCACAGTGTGTAAATGTCACATTTTCTTATAAGGTGGTTGCTGTTTTGATTATAAAACAAAACTTGGTTTGAAAGTCTGCAAATGTTCACTGTCAGATGTCAGTGCCTTCTAGTCACAAGAATTAATACCTCCGCGGCTGGTTTTCATGCTGCTATTCTGTTCCTGTGATGAGAACGAACAAACTGTCTCATGTGCTCACTGCTCCTCCTTGTGAACACTTACTGCACGCACCCTGGCGATATGGGAAAGAAAGTGCCTGGTACTCACAGACTGGTCCTCATTAATGGGGTCCTGGACACTCCCGCTGCACTGAGGAACCCACGGGGGGTCGAACATGGGCACGGACGGCATTCCAAGCACTGGCGAGGGCAGTGTGAAGTTTATGCTGGGAGGTGGGATCTGTTGGTTGATACCAGAGGACTGAGGTGAGTAAGATGGAAGCAAGGCTGCGGTGAGTCTGAAATATAATTAGGACACAGCCTGCCTCAGGGAGCTTTAGGGGTCTAAGTGACTTGCCGTGGAATAAACAAGCATTGAAACGTAGGTTTGTTTTCCAAGGTTTTCCGTTACAGGGCACAGGAAAGATCTCTCTGGCCCTCAGATTCCTCATCAGTAAAATGAAAGTTTTCAACCGAATGATCTTGCGGTGTGTTAATTGTGCCATCCTCTCCTAATTGTGCCTACCTGTGCGCAGGCAGCAAAATGCCTAAATATTACAATGCAGATTATATGTCCTTACCTCTGGGGATGGTGCTAAGATTCTGAGTCTTACAGAAATTTGGTTTCCTTACTTTACATTATCCTATTCATTCCTTACTTTACATTATCCTATTCATCATCCTATTTCATTATCCTATTTCAATTTTTAGCAATATGAATCCATTCATGTATGAATTAAGTAAATACGGATAATTAGAGGGAAAACAATAAGCATCACTTGGGCGACACTCTGGGGCTCTGAGGCTGGTTTTGCTAATGTTATTCCCACATGAGAAACATTGCTCACCTTAAAGATCTGCTGTGCTCCCTCCTCCATCCGGGGCCAGACCTGATAGCGGAACCTCCAGAGCGTGTGGAACTTGAGGACGGCGTTCAGTCTCTGCACGGTCTCGGGATGGTGGAACTCCGACATCAGCATGTCTGACACGGCCTCGGGGACCTTCACCGCACAGAGCAGGAACATGGCGGCTAGAGACAGTCAACAATCAGCTGTGCATTTAAAAATTCTCCCTCGTTTCTGGGGCCAGAGAGAAGCGGGAACTGCTCCCATCTGCTGAAGATGACTCCTGAGCTAAGAGACGCAGTTCGCCACCTCTCCCTACAGCCAACTTGTATCAGTGTTGGAAACCAAACATCACTCTTTGTTTCCTGTAGCCATTTGATAGCTAGTGCAAAGGGAGCAACAGCATGACATTTCGGCAGAAGAACTCATTCTAAGCAAAGTTTTCTTTGGCTCATACTGGAAAGGGAATGCCAGAAAAAAACAGATGAAAAAAGAAAATTACATACTGGGATATGCTTTTTAGGAAATGGCTACAATCATCCCATAGTAAACCAAGGATGGTGCATAAAGCTGTTCATTAAAAACCACCTCAGTTTCATTAGCTACACATTGAATGCAAAATCCATGCTGTGGATTCTATTAGAAACTTCCACCCTTCCTAAAGATAGAAGAGCTTGAGAAACAATAAGTATTATGATACTGCCTTTTTCTTTTTGGTTTGGGGAAAATTAAATATCAATAAGATAAAGGTCAGGTGCCATGTTAAGTTATAAAGTTAATCAACAATGAAACAGTGAACTATACTTAGTAGCACAGATAGACAAATCAGGGAAATCGCAGCAATCCAGAATCACTCGTGTTTTCATCCCTAGAGCCTTAAAACATGTGGAACCAGCTCTCTTAAAAGAACTGGGGTTAAGTCCTAGTTCTGGCACTTCTCCCTCTGTGATCTTGGGTAAGCCTCATAACACGTTAGCTTCTATTTCTTCAGTAGTAAACTGTCAATAAAATGATGATGATGATGATGATGATGATGATGATGATGATGATGATGATATCTGACTCCAAATTTGATAAAACAATAAAACAATACAGGAGAAAGTGCTTTGTAAAGTGAACAGTACAACACAGTTCTCAAGTGTTCTGGTCTTTTCCAGGTGTGTGGTGTGATGGGAAGAGCATCTTTTATGCAGTCAGAAGGTCTGGATTTGACTTTCTGGGTCTCCAGTTCCGTGCTGTGCAAATTTGGATAAATTTCTCCCTCTGATTTGAGTTTCCTTATCTATAAAATGGTTTATGAATAAAATAATGTATATGTGATATAGTACTAGTATGTTATGATCATTAGCTACCAATGATCCTTTTTGTTAGTCTAACCACTAAATCTCCATCCTTCCTCTTTTCTCTACTTTCCTTTAAAATGTATTCTACCCTACTTTATTTTTTAAACATTATGCCTATTCTTTAAACCATCGCGGAACTCTGCTTTAATCTCTTTACAGAAATAGTTTTCTTATAATACTCGTGAACCAGCAGATACAACAGTGTTATATAACTCTTGTTTCCCTTTAATATCTTTGTAACAACCTGTTTGAAGAGTTATCCTTCTTTACCTCCATGGCTGAGGAGTATTAAATTTCTACTGTTCTAATCACTTTTTCGGGTGTTTTTCTAGCTGGTCTCTTTCTCTGGTCCTCCGAGGATAGAGCAGGTAGTGACTCAATCATCCTCCTCTTGCTCTTTGTTCTCTACCGTTTCTCCCTAGAGACCCAACCTGCTCACACTGCTCGGCTGCCACATATACCAAGGTGTTTCACGACCGTACCTCTGTCTTTGGTCTTTCTGACTAGCTTCAGTGTTGCTTACTCTTCCAGTGGGTAACTATCCCAGTTACCAAATCAGTCTCCTCAGGCTTTCCAAATAAGCCCAGTGCATTTCCACACCCATGCGAATTTGCCTGAACATTTTTTCCTGGCTTGCCAATTTCCACTGTTCTCAAAGCTCAGTTTTCTCTGTGTATTTTCCACGGAAGTCTGTCTACTCTGCTTTACTGTTCCATTTCCTTGAGCTGCTGTGGCGGGCTCTCTGAGAAGCACATGGCAGGAAAATAAAAGCCTGAACTTTAATGTGAACAAATACATTTTTTACGAAGATATTTGTTGCAATTTGGTATGAAAGAGCAAAAGACTAAAGTCAACCTATATTTCCAATTATGCATCCTAAGTGAATAAACTACAGTATGTCCATTCATCCAACAGAATGCTTTGTAGCCATTAAAGACTGAAGTAAAACTATAAGTTGATGTTAAAGATTGGTCTCGTATATATATAAAAAATGCGAAAAGAAAAAGCTTATAGTATGTTTCACTTGTATGAAAACAGAAACCTGCAATAGTACATACATACTAATATATATGTGCATAATAATATACATACATACATATATATACCTATATGCATAGGTCTAGACCCTAGGCCCAGAAAAATCCCTGAAAAACTGAAAACTTCCTGGAGAAGGGAATGGTTGGTCATGGGAGAGTGTTACTTTTAATACAAATAATTTTATGCTATTTGAATTTTTAACATATGCATTTTGCAGTGTAAGTAACTACGGCAAAATGAAGGTATCTTTGCAAAAGGGAAAAATGCAGAACCCAACTTTTGCCTCTTCTTAGCTTTGGGGAATTAGACATACGACTTACATTTTATTCTGATATTTTAATTATGAACAAATTGCTTGCATGAGATTTAGTAAAGTTAATGAGAGTGATTCATGAGAAATGTAGGAACTGACACAAGAAGGATTTTATTTTTGTAGAGAAAATGTAGGTTATGGGGAATATCATTCTGAATACTTTGGTAACATCCTGTTATTGGATCTTAAGCGTCCCTAAAAGGCTTGTGTGTTAGAGGCCTGGAAGCGACAGTGTGCTATTGAGTTTATGGGTTCTCAAGGAAATGAGGCTTAGTGAGAAGACCTTAGGTCCTTGGGGATGTGATCCCCAAAGGAATGGTGGGACCCTGGTTTCTTCATCTTTCTTCTACTTCCTGGTCAACCAGTAAGCAGTTCTGTTCTGTCATACATTCCCCACCATTGCTCTCTGGCACCCACAGCAGAGGACTAGAAGCAATGGGTCTGCCTGATCTCAGGACCATGGACTGAAGCTCTAAAACCATGAGCCAAAATACTCCTTTTCACTTTATAGGTTGACTGTCTCAGGAATTTTGTTACAGTGATGGAAAACTAACTAACACACACAATGAGAGATCTGCTCTTGTGCAAACCGCACAGTGAAACTGGAGGGGAGCCAAGAATTGCAAAAACGATCCTAAGCAACAGGGGAAAAGCAGGGGACATCACAGTCCCTGACCTAAAACTATACTATAAAGCTACAGTATTAAAGACAGCATGGTACTGGCAAAAAGACAGACCTGAGGATCAATGGAATAGATTGGAGGATACAGAAACAACCCCAAACACACTCAAATACCTCATCTTTGACAAAGGAGCCAAACACCCTCACTGGAAAAAGGATAGCCTATTTAACAAATGG
>PVJO010033381.1:0-12137 GCA_004026905.1 Hystrix cristata
AGATTTGTGTGAAAGACACTGTGGAAAAGGTGCTGTACCTCCCTCCTCTTTTTAAGAATTAGAATGATTGAAAGGAGTGGTAGTGACACACAGAGTGATACCTACCATCACAACTAGGCCTACTATGTGTCCATAGGGCTTTTGGCATTCACCAAGCCAGTGGACAGCTGACATAAGGGCGTTAAGTTTTGTAGAATTTTAAAATCAATACTAGTTTGAGTCAATATTTCTGAGGTACCATTTTGAAAATAACCAATCATATTCTTAGTAGTTTGGCTAGTCAAAGTGACCACTACAGTCACTGCTTAGTTGCAATCAAAATGCCTAGAAAGTGCTGTTGTGTGATGTGTTCAGGTGCTGAGGTGAATTGTTCAAGAGCAGAATTTCCCATCCATTCTTCAGTGAGATTGGTTGGGAGCCATCCTTTGGCTCGTTATCTGAGTACCATAACGTGTATGATATTTAGTTGAGAAATATCATTATTTGTGACACAAGTAGTGAACCAGGTGTAACTATTGGGCACTTTCATGGCAATCAAAACACAAAACATAATTTCAGGCAGAATTAGACTCTAATAACATCAAATTGTGGGGTCCCCAATTTCCATGGTTAGGTTATAAGCAAGATGAATAAACGAGAGATTGTGAACTGACATTGAGCCCACACCAAATCTAGACCATCTTTTATAGGCACCCATAAATGAGAACATATGGGAATGTTAGGTTTGGGGAAGTGTTGTCAGACACATAAGAATATAGGACTCTGACAATATTAATAAAGAATTGACGGCAGGCTACCTTGATACAGTTGGGCCCAATGAGAATAAGAGTCCTATACCATCAAGGATAAAAGGGAATGCAATAAAAGCTAGTAGTGACATTGGAGACTAAACAGAAGGGAAATTCTTCAGGCAAAAAGTGCCATGTACAAGATAGTAAATACCAGCTATAAGACTATCCAGATTGCCCACAGTTCCTACCATAACTCCCTAAAGGGGCAGGAGGAGGTAGCCAAGCTCCACAGTAAAGAGGTATTATTTGAACAAGGAGTCTCAGCTCCCCGCAGGTGACTGTATAAAATAAAGGAATTGTAAGTACATGTGCCCATATACCATGCCATTCACTTTTGTTGGGCAGTTAATCAGAATCAGAATAAAAAAGAACACTTTTACCTCTGCCATCTGAGAATTATAGGCGAATTAGAATTATAGCCAGGAAAATGTTTTCTGGGGTGTAAAGAATGCCAATAATTTGCAGTGTTTATTCAGCTTGAGCAGTGAATTAATTTCTCCCCACGTGGATCCCAATGATCATGTTGTAGAAGGTAGCAGATTTGTTCTCTTTCTATTGTTGCCCATCCCCAGAGAGAGTTGAAGTGCCATCTCTTGCAGCTTAGGAATGGGATTGTTTCTTACATGATATAAGTGAAGTTTTTTTGTGAACTCAAGGAAGGCCTGTGGGTGATATGAGATATACCTGTGACATGTTTAATATGCCAGAATTGAAAGAAAGACTGAAGAGAATTGAAAGTATATACAGGAGTATCATCAGTTTTAAATAGTGAGGACAATCCCATTACAGAAAAACATAAGAGGAAATGATGTTTAAAATGTCTTAGAGTTACACCTGATTGTAAAGAGGCATATAAATATCAAGAGTAGGCATCTATAGAAATAAATTTAAATTCACCCTAAGGGTTATGAAGAGTTAGTCCATTTGTTAAATTTCACTACTTTGTAACCATGGGAATTGATACCTATATAAGGAGCAGATTACATCTTTTCTAGGTTTTCTTGGCAGGTGCAAATGATTCCTTGGGCCTGTTTATGTATAAGATTAAAAGAACAAATGAGTGATTTAGTACCTTGGTGAAAAAATTGATATGAAGCAAGAGCCTCTTCTAAAGAGGTAGAAATCATAACCAGAGTTTCAGCATGTACCTTGCCTTCCATCAGAGTGCCAGGAAGGTTAGTGAGTATATGTGAGTAACATAAAAATGTGCAGTGTGGTGTCTAATCAATTGGTACAGGTGTCTAAATATGTGGAAGAGAATTATATCATTACCATTATAAGGGGGGTTTCAATAACCCATAGGGTTCTTACAACATAAACCAGATCAGTAACAATATTGAGGGGTTGACTTTGTTACATTTTATTGATCATGTTGTATGTCTGAGGAGTTTAATCCCTGTAGATTGTCAACAGATAATAACCGTAAAGCTTTACAGAAAAACTTGAGATCAAGGGCAGCATAACAATATTAGCATAACAATCATGATGACATCATTATATTAAATGACATGAAAAAACATTTACCTAAATTTGTGATTTTTAATAGAGTATTTTCTGGGAAGAATATATCTCTCTATAGATGTATTTTATGTGACATTGTTTGGACTATACAGTGTTTGAGGATCTTTAAGTGGTGTAACACATGAATTACAGATGCATAACAAGCGTATGAACACAAGCCTTGAAAAAGTATTTGTTTTTCCTTTGGCTATGTTGGATTGGCAGATCCAACAAAATAACCAGAAAACAAAATATAAGGAAGCACAAAACAGTCAGAACACAAAAAATACAGGAAAGTCAGATATTTAAATTTAAAAGTTTATCACTATGAATAATTTTATCCTAGAATTCACCAGTATGATAAGATGCTTTGTAGTTTTGTATCTTTGAAGACCTGTATATTTGGGAAACAGAAATGCATTTAATATACTATGAAGTCAGAAATAATGAGTGCCAAATATACAACTTTGTCTTATTTTTTGTCATTGACCAATCTAGATGTCTCTACTAGTCATATGTGATTAATATTACTATCAGAAATGAGAGTTTTAGCTTTGTCTGAAAACATTAGTAAAATCTGAGAGTTGAGACCTAGGAAGGAATGACTGATTAGCCCCCTAATCTTCTTTGAGCAATAAGGAGCTTTTAGAAAGGGTAGTTTGGGCTCAATCAAACCACCAAGAGCATAAGAGTTTAGTTATGCTTAAAATAACTAAACACACATATATCTTTCTATAAACTGCATCCTTTACAAACCTTCTTTCAACATATGTGAACCTTTTAGTTTTGCTATTACCCCTTCTTTTTTCTAACGTGGTAGGGCAAAAACTTGTCATGCAA
The DNA here is from genome assembly GCA_004026905.1 of Hystrix cristata. Classification (NCBI taxonomy): domain Eukaryota; kingdom Metazoa; phylum Chordata; class Mammalia; order Rodentia; family Hystricidae; genus Hystrix; species Hystrix cristata. The sequence continues at coordinate 3,132 of PVJO010033381.1, forward strand.
AATCTTCTTATATCAACTTTGTACTTAAAGCTTTCCCCATATTCTCTTTTCTGTTCTACTTCTGTAAACTTTCTATAACAAACTGAACAGCCTCTGCTTGGATTTTAAACTTCTTCTTCTCCTCCTGCTTCTCCTCCTCCTCCTCCCCCTCCTCCTCCTCCTTCTCCTTCTTCTTCTTCTTCCTCCTTCTCCTTCTCCTTTATTCTCAGGTTATTATATTGTAAATTTGACCTGCTGCCAATAAATCTTCCAATAGTATCAAAAAGTATGGCATCTATACTGAATCAGCAGAAGAACAAATTAACCCTATAATTGTCACCTAAGATGTTACAAACCATAAGAAAGATATTAAGCATATTGTTTAAACAAAATAGTAACTGAAATTGGAAGCCCAAAGTAAACTTATCAGTCAGCTAAGATTTGAAATAATGGGGTCTTGTAAATTCAGGAAACAACATTTATGTCCAGCAGGTCATCTCAGGCAAAGTTCCAGGGTGAATTTCTCTTTCCATCCTTATTTCCTGAGATCTAGAATGTCTGTTTGTTATTTTCAGTTGGTCCCTGTGACTGTTTATCTTAAATCTCCTCTAATGGAGGTTTTATAGGTACTATGAGAACCAACTTTTCATACATTTAAAAGGCAGCATATATAGTCTAATTTTCTATTTTGGCTCATGCATGAAGTTATTTGATACCACAAGTGTCTGTCTTGTCTCCCTCTGTGTCACTTTCTCTGTCCTTAGAGGAACAGCATTGGTGTTCTGTGGCTTCTGTGTGGAGATGGAACATCCAAGGAAAGTAGGCCAACCAAAATGGGGTGGGATGCAGCTCCGTTTCCATCACACTCAGGCACAGAATTTCCTCGGTAACTCGCTAAGTACAAAAAAAAAAAAAAAAAAAAAAGTGTATTTACAGATCTAGATCCAAATTGGTCTCCAGAAGCAGTGAAAGTGAAGCTGTTACTTATACTCCTGTAAGAGTGGTGCCAGTACATACAGACATGTATGTTGAAGTTGAGAAGCTGTGTGTCTTTATTTTTAACTCATAAGCGTACTTCCACTATTATAGAATTTTTGGTTTCATTTTTATGTTTTATCTTGAATAGCAATGAAGAAAATGTTTAATGTTTATCACATATCAATAATAATAGGCATTGCATTTATAAAACCAATTTTCTTGACATAAATCATTTGAGATAAGGGTCTGTCTGGAAACTTACATAATAATTTTTTATGGAAATTTAAAGAGAAAAAAAAAAGAAAAATTGTTGAACTCATACAAAGCGCCTGTGGGTGTTGTGCTTAGCCACAGCACCCTTGAGCCTTTGTAAAAAGGCTGATGGTGGCAGCAGCTGCTTTTCATTTTGAGCCACATCTGTAAAGGGTTGCGGTGGCCTTAGGTCGGCCCCCGCCGGAGCATGAGCATCTCGTAACTGACTTCCTGTTGGTGTCCAGGCATGAGGAGTTGCACCCTTATTTCTTGTTCCATAAGTGGGATTTTCATCTACATCAAATTTAAAGTGCCAATGACTAACTTAGTGCTCTCTTTTTCTGCATTTTGGACAATTTTGCTTTGGTTTTTGTATCAATACATAGTTCATTATTTTTACAGTCTCTTTGAAGGTGACTCTTCAAAGAGAGCCAAGTAACACCTACATGGCTGTCGAGCTGCAGGAAGAACTTGGGCTTTATGGGATTCTGTCTCTACATCTCAGCAAGTCTCAATCCTTTTTGCAATATTTAAATATCTTCTCTTAGGAGGTGCCTTTATGAAAGGGGATGATGAATGGTAGCCAAGGCTCCAGAGGGAAGTAAAGGAGCAGGGAGGGAGAAATGGTTTCTCTTTCAGACTCTCTTTAGTTTGTGTGGTGGAAGTAGAGACTCTGCAAAAATGCCACATAGCTGGGTGAGTACCCTTGACTGAGCCGAAACATTGTTTTCATTTGCAGCCATTTGTTTCCGGTCCTCTATGTTCAAACTACACTCCAACAGGAAGCAGGGATCTTGTTAGTGAATGACAATTAACAATTCAGGAAGCTGAAGTTCTGGAACTCTGCATCCAGACATTTTTAAAAAGCATCACAAGTGGTGGTTAAAGTGTTTTTCCTCATTAGACAAAGTTTGACCCATGACAGTAACACAAGAGGATGAAAGTAAAAGATAAGAGAAAGGTTACAGTGGTACCTTGGTTCACAAACTTAATTTGTTCCACGATTCTGGGGAAAATGGCCACATGCACGTCATGCAAAAAAGATGGCCTCATTCATGCTCATCACCCAACGCAGAGTTCACACACAAAACCAAAACTTTGCCAAATGCTTCTGTTTGCAAATCAAATTACAAGCAAGAACATGCAAGAGCCAAAGTACAACTATACGTGAAGAAACACTGCCCCGATCAGTAAACAATTGGGCAGCAATAACCTGTGGATTGCAAAGACCTCGGCTGCACCCTAACCAAGACATTTCAGTCTATTCTGTGGATGTGTGGGTCTCCCTTTCTGAGCCTACAGTGAAGAGGTGGATATCCTTGTTCCTTTTCAGACTTTGGGCGGCCAGTCTTCTATGCTGGGTTGCAGCTGCAGGTTTTTCCTCGCTGCCCCACTGTTTCTTTGCCTCATACATGAGTTTATGCCCCACACTGGACAACACTTGCTGCAATGAGCAGTCATAGATGCACAGAGGATGAAAAAATTTCTTGGAGATGAGACTTAGTTCAATCACTAAGAGGACAGAGAAGCTGCTTCTTCAGCATAAGAGAGCTTCTGGGAAGCGGCCCTGAGCTGAGGCATCCATGATTCTTTATTTGTAGTTCAAGGTCATGAGAGCAAAGACGGAGAAGAAAAGCCCTTGCACATTTTTGTATAGGAATTTTGGTCAGGAGACAGGGAAATAATGAGATGGTTTGTTATGTGGCACACGTCAACCTAGTTTAAGCAATTTGATCAACAGGACACAATAGGTAAAGCTAACATCTCTGAGAAAAATTGCTTTCAATTCTGCTGACTGTTGTCCAGTAGATTCTGCTGTAAAATTTAACCATGCATTCCAGGAGTCCTGAACTGCTGTCCAGATTTTTTTTTTTTTGCATTCGCTTCATTCACTCCAATGCCCATCTACAGAAATTTCATGTATATGACCAAAAAAAAAAAAAAAAAAAAAAAAAAAAAAAAAAAAAAAAAAAAAAAAAAAAAAAAAAAAAAAAAAAAAAACAAGAACCAGGACCACTACGTCACAAAATATACACAAAAATATTTGGAAATGGACCGTATATCTAAATGTTTTTACAACATAATGAAGTCTCCTAAATAAAACAGGGAAATAACACATTAATAATAGTGACGGGACAATTCTTTTTAAAACTAGACACAAAATGAATTAAGTGTATAAGAAAAAATTTAGACCTAACAACTATTGAAAAGACAGCATGTGAGCTAGAAAAGGTAAGTGTCTACCCATCTAGAAAATTTGTCTATCTAGAAAGATATCTTAGAAGAACTCACATAAAGAACACTATATATAGAAAGACCAAAAGGAACTAATGAAATTAGAGAAAAGTCCCAAGTAGGCACTAGAGAAAAAAGTAAATTTAAATGGCCCATGACGAATGAAAAGTGGTCTGCATTATGAGATATCAGAGAAATGCAAATGAAGACCACTGTGAGATATCCCTACACATATACTAGATTTGTACAATTAAAAAAGATTGATACTACAAAGTGTGAGTGAGGATGTAGAATAACAAAAACTCTCATACTACTGATGAATGTGTAGACCATACAAGTACTTATGTTCATTGTTGATCCACAGAATAGGTAAGAAAATTGGGGTACTCTTTTGTCAGTGTCAACATAGAGGTAACAATGTAAACACTGAATATTGATTTAACCCCCAAAAGTGGTATAACTATTTGGGGAGGATGAGGAGAACATGTATGTCCATGGATGATTATTTATCTTCATATTTCATAGAGAGGAGTCATTCAGTACTATTCTAAATAGGAAAGCAGGGGAATGTCTAATATATGGATGCTATTTAGAAATCACAGGTAACTACCAGAAAAAAGAGATAAATGAGATGACAGTGCTTACCTGTGAGGGACGGTGACTGAAGATCAGAAAGGTTTGGCTAGAATACTGTTTTCTATCATAAGATCTGTTATTCGGTTTTTTAAAAACTTGTTCAGATGTTAACTGTATAGAAAAATGAAGTAAAATAAAATGTAAAAAAAGGAAATTCTGGTATAATCATGTAATGAAAATACGTAACAATGAAGTGAGTGAATTTCTTATATACTTGCATATGCCAAAACATAGATAAATTTCAGAGACATTACTTTGCACTAAAGGTGACATACACAAAATGGTATATACTAGATTATCTCATTATTGTGAAGACCAATTATGGGAAAACTCGATGGGAGAAAAGTGGTGGGTGTTTACAGGAAAGTGACATGGTACAACTTCTGGTGTGCCAAAAACAGTTAATTGATCTAATCTAATTATTTAATCTTGATCTAAGTAGATAATTATGCAGGTATAAACACATGCATAAATTCACAAAACTACACCCTTAAGGTTAATATACTTTACACATATCTCAGTACAAAGGTTTTTATCATTAAATGCGAACAAATTCAGGAATGTGAAAGAAAAAAAAACCAAAGAGTTAAGGAAGTAGAAAATATGTGATTAGGAAGATAAGATGAATAAACAAAATACATGTCCTGGAGTGCCCTTAATTAACGCTAATTTACAAAGACATACCATTTACAACTATGCCACCTTTCTTCTAAATCTATGGACAGCTCTCTTTAGCACACAAATTTGCATTTTCTTAAAAAGTCTTCACATACCCTTTCTAGATTTGCCAAAGATATAATAATGAACATCAGGATGGCAATAATCTTCAGATATCCAAACTAGAATAGGTACAGTGCGACACACCATCGTGTCAAGAATTTAAAAATATTAATATTCTTAACAATTATGTTATTTGACTTTCTGGCCTTTGAAAAAACATAAAATGCCACTGAGTAGAAAATGTGGAATTTGGGATTGGTTTTGGTTCAGTGTCGCTAGAACTCTCCCACACTGAGATGCTGTTTCATTTCCAGCTACTGAAAAGTCCACTGCAGCTTTGACGTGGTAAATTGAATCTGTAATTTTGGACACATATTTGTGAGTGCTTCTGAAAGTATTAGGGTTGATTAAGGTGGCAAAGAGCCAAATTTTTGAAAGAAATAGATGATAATCATCTATTTCTTGAAGCTGATGTTGTCATGACAATTTCTGAAGCTGAGTGGATCTGCCCTTTCTCATGAGCAGAAAGCCATCAAAGCTCAAAGCACCACCACACGCCCGAGAGTATCAGTGTAGCTCGTGCCCCAGGCCGTGCTCACCTCGGGCCCTGTGGGGAGTGAGTGTGAGCCAAGCACGGCAGCTGTTGCTCTGAAGTCTCTAATTTTCCAGGATTGTCTGTGGCACTTAGCTGTGGTCACGTAGCCCCTCTCCCATGTGTCCCTGTAACCTTTGATATTCCCTGTGCCCTGCATTAATGATCGTGCTCCACCGTGTACTCATTCACTCAAGCTCTGATCTAAGAGTCATTCTGACCTATCTACATAGTTTATAAAGGAAAAGAAAAATTCAAATTTCTATTGATTTTACAGTCTGAAGATTTATCCAATAATTGTTCTATTTCCCCTGCCTGGGTTAGCTTATCCACCAGAATTATTACGCGTCCTCCGGCCAGTCTCCCTGCTTCTTGTCTATCCTCGTAAATCCATTTCCTCATATCATAAGGGACAATGTAATCACTACGTAAATTTCCCACCTTGGCAGGCTGGAAGAAGCTTAGAGTCTTGCCGTTACAGTCACCATTATTTTCTTTGCATCAGGTCTGCTCTTGTCTCTTCTGTCAACCTCATAATCTAGCAACCTCTGCCCTCAACCTCATGATCTGTTAGAACAATGTCATTACTTCATTTCCCTGCTTTGTGCAGTTCATATTTCTGGGTTTGTGCTTTTATTGTTTCCCTCTAACAGAGTTCTCTTCCTCCTTTTTTAATCTGGTGAGCGTATGGATCTCATCTGGTCATCCTTCCATAGTCTCTTCCCCACCCTCCAAGTGAGTGCAATGCACTGTGCTGGTGTCTGTAATGCCCTGTGTGTACTTGCCCACAGCTCCTCACGCCAGCTCCCTGCGCACAGAGCAGTCCACTGTGCACCTGCAGTCTCCCTGTGCCTAGTGCAGGGTTGGTCCTGTAATATGTGTCTGTAACTGAGGCTCGTGTGCCATATTCTGATGTGACATTTCAAAGTTCCTTGCACATGTTAAGTTATACTGCCAACACACATGCATATGCATCTTTCAATGTAACATAAGTAATTCATCCACTGGATTTTTATGTTAAAATATTTAGGTTCTTAATAATTATAGTCCATAATAAGTCAGAGGCAACTAAAGCTAATGTGAGTTCCCAGTATTTTTATAGACAGGATATAAAAATACAGAAGTATGATACTCAAAAGTTTCATTTTTTATTTTTCTGCAGATTGTGGCCAATTCCTGGGGAAAGTCATGGGGAGAGAACGGCTATTTTAGGATTCTTCGAGGAGTAAATGAATCTGACATTGAAAATTTGATTATTGCAGCTTGGGGCCAACTGACAAGCGCAGATGAACCGTAACATGTTAGAATTCCGTAAGGTCATGCGTTGAACTCCTCATATTGAAGTTTAGCAAGATGAGGTTGTCTGTGACAGTGGGACCTTTGTCTCTTCACCTGTGTGTATAAATGTACCTGTTTTCCAGTTTTACCCGAGGCTTGTACTCCTTCCTTTATGTTACCGAGTATACGGAACGCTAATAAAGAGCAGCAGAGTGGCTTAATGACTTTAAATATCCAAGATTGCCTTTTTCTCCTCTTAGATAGGACCCCCCTTTCCATTAATTGTTCACAAACAGGGTCTTTCTTAAAAGGGCGCAGCTTTTATAGCAGTGATGTGGCTCCTCTCTTGGACCAAGGAAGACTTCAGACAACAAAAATAGAAATTCAGCAATGATCCCTCTCTTTCTGTGTGTGTATGTGCATCTCTGTGTGTGTGTGTGTGTGTGTGTGTGTGTGTGTGTGTGTGTATGTGTGAAGTAGGATTTTTTTTTTTTTGAGGGAACGTCTTACTCTATAGTTCAGGCTGGTTTTGAACTTTCTATTTAGCTCAAGCTGGTCTCAAATTCACAATCCTCGTGCCTCAGCCTCCTGAGTGAAATTATAAGTTTACATCACCACGCCTAGCTCGTAATATACCATCCCTACAACCTTCTTTTTCAATTATATATTGCTTTCTTGATTCAGATCATGCTTATGTTTTGCTGAAAGTGGTAGATGTAGATGATTAGTTGTTTCTCTAATACGTTAACATTTTCTTTCATTGCCTAAACCTAGCTTGAAGTACAGTCCCAAGATAAGGACTTCCCCCTAGGAAATGACTGTTCTTTATGGTACTGTGAAATGGTCCGAACAGTGAAGAGGTTAAGGAAGAAGGGTGCAGAGGTCAACAGCAGATGTACAGCTTGGTACACACACAATCCTACTATGGGGACCCAATGCACTATGTGTAAAGTAGGTTAAAATTAACTGCAAAACTATATTTAGAAAGATAACAGATTCACTCCCTAAAACAACAACTTAGTGCCCTGAGTAAGAAGGAATAAATATACTTTTATCACAACCACTTCACAGTTCCCTACTTGAGACTAAGAAGTAAGCTAAATTGGTACTAATTTGCATTTAATTTTGATTTCAGTTCTCCATAGTCAGAGAAACAAAAATAGCATCATAATAAAGGCTGAGACAGGATATAATCTTTTCATAATTCACTGGGGTGTCTAAATGGCAGAGTAGTAAATGTAGAAGCAGAGCTGGTCAGTAAGTGAACACAGCCCATTAGAATTACACCAGGGAGGCAGCCACAGCCTGTAATTCTGGGCATTCCATCATCTTAATTTTCAGTGTGGGCTATTTTATGCAATCTGTCTGAAGGTGCCCTGATTAGATAAGCCAGACCTGCTGTGAATGTGAGGAAGCAGAGCACAGAAACGGGACTGTTGCCTTGGTTTTCTGCATTCATCTCTGGAGCTTTATCAGAAGAGATAGCCACCCCCCCGCCCTGGTTCATCTCCGGGAAGTGTGCATGAGGGTGATTCGCCTGGTCAGTGTTGCCTGACACTCCTGGGTTCAGAAACAATCTGTTTTTCATTTTCTTCATTTTTCCTTTAGAAGCAGCCCCTAAGACAAAGTTCTGGGTGCAAATAATTTGCTTGGGGCTTGAAGGGAACACAGAGAAGAGGCTCGATAGTGATGTCTATCTTGGGTGAGGGGCTCTCATCCCAAGGACTGTTAACACAGTCCTGGACCTCTACAACCCCAAGAAAGAAGTGCTCCTGGGTTGAGGGCTGCTCTGGGTTCATGAATTCTTCTAACTTTCTGGCCTGGAAAAAATGATGGGGAAATAAGTTTCAGTGTAAGAAGAAGCCCATAAGCAAAGAAGAGCAGGTTCCTGCAGCTGGCTGTCAGGCTGATGTCCACCGAGACTACAGGAGATACAGAGTGGGGAGCGCAAGTGTGGAGGATTAAAACACTTTAAAATCATTCTTTAGATGCTAAAATCTGCTCAGGTAATAAAGTATAATACACAAAAATGCCAGATGACTGATGTTCCTTTTAAAAACACTTCTGGGATTAGGTGGCTCCAGCTCCTTCCGTGTTATGCAAATGGATGAAAGGTATTGACTGGAATTAGTTTTCATACTGTGGTTTGTGGGTTTAGATTCTGCTGTTTTAAAATTTTCTGCCTTTGTAATGATCCCAAGTGGAGGGGAAACTGAATCCAGAGAAGAAGAAGAAAGAAAGAAAATAGAACTATGATAAACCTTGTAGAAAGGCACAGGGTGAGTTTACCTAGTAATTACTAAACAAGAGCTTATGCAGAGATCAAAGCTAATTAC
>PVJO010033382.1:0-12150 GCA_004026905.1 Hystrix cristata
GTTTGATTTGTTCTTCTTTTTCTAGATATTTGAGGTTCAGTATTAAATTGTTTATTTGGGCTCTTTCTGTTTTCCTGATGTGGGAGTTCAATGCAATGAATTTCCCTCGTAGTACTGCTTTCATTGTATCCCATAGGTTCCGGTATGTGGTATCAGCATTATCATTAAACTGAATAAATTGCTTAATTTCTTCTGTGACCCAGCTGTTGTTCAGAAGGATGTTATTTAGTTTCCAAGTGTTTATGTGGTATTTTTGTTCTCTGTTACCACTGAATTCCAGTTTTATTGCACTATGGTCTGACAGTATGCATGGTATAATTTCAATTTTCTTGCATTTACTTAAACATGCTTTATGAGCTAGTATGTGGTCTCTTTTGGAGAACGTCCCGTGTGCAGCCGAGAAGAATGTGTATTCTGTTGTTGTGGGGTGGAACACTCTGTATACATCTGCTAAGTCCATTTGTTCGCAGATTTGATTCAGTTCTGATATTTCTTTGTTAAGTTTTTGTCTAGTTGATCTGTCTATTTGTGACAGTACTAGTATTTATTTGATCTTTCATGTTCCTTAAGCAAATGGTATTTTTAAAATACTTTTTTATAGAAAATAGAAGAATAAATTTATAAATGCTAATGGATGAAAAATAATCCTACCTTTAATAGAAGGGAGAAAGAGAGGGAGAGAAATTACAAGTTTAAACTCCTCCTCACTGTTAGGATTTCTTTTTCTCCTAAATCTATATTGTCTGTTTATATAAAGGAAAAAGAAAGACACGTGTCTGTAATCCTAGCTACTCAGGAGGCTGAAGCAGGTGGATCCCAAGTTCCAGGCCAGGCTGGGCACTTGGCAAGACTTTGTCTCAAAAAATAAAAAGAGCTGCATATATAGCTCAGTGGCAGAGCTCCATATGATATGGAAAGATGCCTCCCTTTAAACTGTTGTGCTTAATTAACATCATATTGTTTGTTAGAATTTTCCAGAGCTTCAAGTTGAAAACTATAGTTTAATTAAAGCAAAGTCATCTCATACCTTATACCCCACGGTAGTTCTTTCATATTCCACTTTAAAGTCCCAGATAATTGTAAAGGTCACATATGATCTTTTTCAAATCAAAAAACATCTGAACATGCCGGTCATTAATTTTTGAGTAAATGTTATTAGAGTTGCCAACTTAGTTTAGAAAAAATTAATCTCAAAATTCTACCAAGATCATTACATATAGGTTACTGTAAAAAACAGATGAAGGACATAGAAAGTGCCATTAACAACATGTACCATGTTCTTACTATAGGCCAAGAACCATTTCTGAAGTCAGATTTAGTGAGGGAAAATCTACATATATGGGGAAACAACTCTCTGTCTCTCTTCTGCTTATGCTGCAAGGAAAGGTACTAACCGCCTTTTGCTCTAGAGTATCTTTTCCAAGACATCTGTACAGTGAGCAGCCTTGAAAAATATAGTGTCTCCTTCTAGAACAAAGGACAGGCATGCTTTCTGACCAGTATAATAAATACAATGTATCTCTTCAGAGTAAAGAAGGGGCAAGCTTACTACTTACTGTAAAAGATTTGGGTTTCTTAATCTCAGAACTTCTATCCAATAAAGTAGCTCATTGTGTGTCCAAGTATTACCTGGTCCTCTTCCTGTCACCTTGTAGACAGAAACTCAATTAGCACAAATGCCAATATTCTGGCTATTGCTACTACAGAAAAGAATAAACTGTCCTCCATCTCTGATACAAGAGTTCCATGTCTTCTACCAGCATTCTGAAAATGTGAAAAGGGTAATTTATTAGTTTGCAATAGGATATAATCTCAGACTATCATGGGCCTCAATTTTGTCATCAAACCTAGACAGATACTGAGAGAACCGTGACTTTTAGAAGAAAGTATAAAGGCCCGGTGGGCTAAATTCTAGAAAATAAGAAGATACTCTAAGATCTGAGAGCAATCCTAGTGGCAGGAAGAAGGTAGGAGTAAGGTCACTCCTCACCAAAACCACCAACTGTCCTTGTTAATGAATAGGGGTTAAATTAATGTTTAGAAACTGAGCAATAAGATGTGAATTGAAATTAGCAATCCAAAGGGAGGCTTGATTATTTACTCTCTCCTTTGTGTTGGTGGACTAAAAGACATGTCATTATGATGGGTCAAGCCTCTTGACTCATGTAAAAGGCAACTGGACTACCAAGCCAAGGAATACTCCAAGCTAAAATAGATGCTCTAAATATGATGGCCTTGCTGCCAATTATAGAGCTTCAAGTAGACCAAAAGTATTATAAGTTCCTTTGGCTGAACTGAGAAGGAATGGATGAAAGAGAATGCAAAGCCTTGACTATCGGCACAGTTGCTCTCTCCCTCTATACCCCAAGTCCCTCTCTGCTTCTGACACCCAAACTCTTCTTATACATGGAGAAAAATGATCAGGGATAATAAAGCTGAGGTCTCCCTGACTCTAAGTGGGACTGAAGGCAAGACACACCCATTTAAGGTTGCCCAGGGGTGGAGAAATACTCAAAACTCTATAGTTCTCTTGGACACAGGCACTTAAGTCACCATCCTATCTGGTACTGTGGGGGGATAAGACATCCAGGTTCTGGGCAGGTTCAGCTAACAGGTTCTGGGCAGGCCTTTCAGTGGGTTAGGAAAGCAAATCCGGTTAATGGGTGAGGTTCTTCGAACTAACTCAATGCACTATTATCTTTACATCCTACTGTACAGCAGAAACTGATGTGTTACACACTTATACCTTCCAATTCTATATGCCAGAAAGGGTTCTTCCAATTAGGAAGTGGTACAGTGGTCCCTCAGTTTGAGAACACTTTTGCAAACAATTTGGTTTTGTCTGCCAACTCTACATCAGGTGACAAACACAATCATGGCCATCATTCCCACACAAATGTGGCCATCTTTTCCAAAATCATGGAACAAATTAAGTTCATGAACCCAGGTGACACTGTATATGCAGAAAAGTGCTACTCTGGGGCCCCTGTTATCCTAATGCCCATTTTAAGCTAGTAGTCTCTGTGACTCATGAATTTGCTGACTGGAGCATCTGGCAAAAGCAGGCAGCCTCCACCCAGAGGGGACCCTTAAGGTTTTGAACTCTTTGCCTCCCTGGCACAGCTATCAGGTGTACCTCTAGAAAAACAGCTACTGGCTTGCTTCCTTGTTCTTGTGGAAACTGAATGTCTGACTCATGAGGGCCTTATGAGTTTCCAGCTTGATATTCCTATTTTGAGGTGGGTCTGTTCATACCCAATGACTAACAATGTAGTAAGTCAATGGAAAATGCTTACTTGAAAGCACATTTGGTTTAACCCTAGCCCCAGGCAGCAGCACCTCAATTTTACAAGAAAAATGGGCACCTAGCCCTTTCCTAGCCCCTACTCTGCCACCTAAAGCAAAATTTTAGGCTCAATGAATCCTCTGTCCAATAAATTATCAAATCTTACAAATCAAACACCATCTTCTTTTTATCCAAAGTGTATATATGGGTATCAGTTCTTTCCTGGACTTTAGCATAGCCTCTTTTCTCCCTGTATCCAATCTTACTTCACCATCAACATATTCTCTAAAAGCAGAAATAACATCTTCAGAAAAGGTAACTTTAGTATTTTACTCTTCCTCCTGCTAAAATCCTATAATGGCTTCCCCACTGCCTTCAGTCCAAACTGATTTGAACTTATTACCGTGACAGGCAGGCCGTCTTACTGTTCACTTCTTTAGCTTCACCTTGCTTTTATATTCCATATCGCTCTTCCTTTATATTCCATATTACTGACATACAGAACCAATATCAGTTTCTATTATGACCTCTCATATTCATGTTTTTTTGCCAGTCTTTCTTCCTACCCACATGCACTCTCCCCTTTGGCCTGACTGGTCCACTCTTTAGGTCTTCATTTAGGTAACACTACATAAATAGGAGGGTTTATCCTGGATCTGTAAAATAAGATTGGGTACCCATGTTAACACATTATCACTGAAGTCACACTGTCTACTTTTCTCTATATTCTATTACAAGGAGGGACTGTGAAAGTTTTATTCACTGTAAAATAACCATGATTATGTGCTCAATAACTATATGAGTAATTAAATGACAATTCATAGATAACATTATGCCAGGAGTCAAAAAAAGAACTTACAGCCTGACTTCCCCATTATGTTGAACTGAAATTAATATAAAAATTTCACACATGGCACATGCCTGTAACTTCAGCTACTTGGGAGGCTGAAGCAGGAGAATCAAAAATTTGAGTCCAGAATGGGCAACTTAGTGAGACTCTGTCTCCAAACAAAAAATAAAAGGGCTGGAGATATAGCTCAGTGGTAGACCACTCACCTAGCTTATGTGAGACCCTGCACTATATATATTTATGAGCATATTCAATCCCCAGCACCACTACCACCAAAAAAAGAAAAAGAAAAAAAGCACATCCACTACAGTGTCGTGAGGCACGTATAGAGATATTTAATAATCTGAGGATCTTCACATTATCAAACAAAAGCAAACCCAGAATAAAATGCAATCCCTTTGTCCACACATACAGTACTAAAATTTTACAATAATAATCTCTGAATAAGAGCACAAGCCATCAAATCACAAAGTCTTCCTTAAGGGCGCTAGCAGTGTAGCTCAGTGGCAAACATGCTTAGTATGTGTGAGGCCATGGGCTCAATCACCAGCACCTCCCCAAAAAACAGTCTGCTTCAAGACTTAAAATCTTAGATTTCATTTAAACTATTACATTCAATTCTCCACTACTTTCACTAAGAACAAAGAACTGGCATAAACAATCCTCAAATAATAGTATTGGAAATGTATAATATTTTTCTTAGCAAATGTTTCTTAAAAATGTTTGGCCTAGCCGGGCATGGTGATATATGCCTGTAATCCCAGCTGAGGCAGGAACATCACCGCGAGTTCAAGGCTTGCCTCAACTACACATTGAAATCCTGTCTCAAAAAATAAAAAATGTTTGCCCTAAAGTAGTATTTAGTATAATCTGGATTGCCTGAGAACATACAATTTATGATTGGAAGAAGTATCCTAGATACAGTAAACAGTCTGTATCAGTCTAGGATTTAATACATACCACACATAATACATGAGATACACTGAGACATAGCTCAGTGGTAGACCACTCACCTAGCTCATGTGAGGCCCTGCACTATATATGAGCATATTCAATCCCCAGCACCACTACCACCAAAAAAAAAAGAAAAGAAAAGAAAAAAAGCACAAAAAGTAGAATACATCAAGTAGAAATTACTGCACAGCCGAAAACAACTGTACAGGGTTCAAAGCTTCAGTATCGCATACAACACATACTACTGTAACTCTATCTTTTCAAAATAACTACAAAATTGTATACTTGCATTAATTATTCTACTTAAAATCACCCAAAAGCATATCTTTGAAAACAATCATTCTCACTATGGTCCCACTACTCAGATGCAAGGGTGCAATACTGCACAAGAAATGTATATATTTAACCAAAATTCTAAGAATGATTTCCCTGTTCAAAAAGTTTCACAAATTTACTCATCTGTCTTCCATTTAATCACATGAATGGGAAAGAGGCGAAGCCATAGCTAGCCAGTAAAAAAAAAACTATAATCTTGTATATGCTCATTCAAGAATACAGAACAAGTAAACATCCATCCTGTGTGGTAGCTGAAAAAAGTTTTGAGATTTCTGTTTTAAGTATACCCTGTAAATACAAAATATAAAATATAGGACAAACCTCAAATTAGTACCTTAAAATTGAATTTCTGCAAAGATTATGAGTCATTTAGGCCTGGGTTCAAATGCTAATCTTCCACATGCCACTTACGAGTGTACTTGTACTAATTACCTAAAATAAATTACCTTACTTCATTAATGTTAATCAGGAATTAACTAGAAACTAACCTGTATTTTGCAGCGTTTTCAAAAAACTAACCTAATACATATGTAAAGAATATGGGGGGGCTGGGGATTTAGCTCACTGGTTAGAGTGTTTGCCTTGCAAGCACAAGGCCCTGAGTTCAATCCCCAGCACCAAAAAAAAAAAAAAAAAAAAAAAAAGAATATGGGGTACAGTATGCACTCAGTAATTAAGAGCCAGGACCCAGCTCTATCATTTAGCTGCTGTGCTACTTAAGTTACTTAACCTGTTTCTTCATCTGTCAGATGGAGAGGTACATCGCCTAGTTAGGACTAGCCACTGTGCAAGTTTTGGTTACTATTTACATTATCATCAGCACCACCACTGAAACAATAAGTTATTATTATCGGATTATGCCTTCTATTTCTGCTACATGAAAAAATACTCTTTGAAATATTAACCTAATTTAGTGAAATGATCATAACACGGGATGAGCTCACACACTCAAAAATTTTTATGCTGACTTACAAACTTTAAATGCACAAGAAATATCCCGGATTTACTATTGTTCATAAATATTGACCAGATACATACACCAAATACCCATTCGGAGTAAACAAATCCATTCTACAAACTAAAGTACAACACAAAATGACATGTCCATTGTACTTTCTCCCTCAAAGAACTCCAAATAATTTAAATACCAAAATATTATAATCTTCAAAATATGCAAGATACTTGGGAAAACTGCAGCTCAGAGCAATTAATGTTTTTCTCTAAAATTTCTGTCACACAATTACAAAATGCTGTTGTTATACAGTTCAAAGCTCTCTGACCTTGCCACCCATTAACTAGTTCAAAACATAAGAGTATCCACTATGCACCAGGCAGAAACTATACTAAACCCTGGTGCAGTAACAGAAAATGAGAAGCCAATAATAACAGGAGGCATGCCACCAACAACACAATTAAATATTTTCAAATATTATGGTCTTGTTTTCCTTAAACAGTGAAAATTATAAGCTCTTACAGTTGAATGCATCAATACTTAATAAGAGTTAAATAACCTCTTAAGTGATAATCGAGTATTTTCCCCAAGGAGACTAAGCATAAAATGAAATAAGCATCTCTCTACTTGGCCATCAATTATTATTTGCTAAGGAAAGATAAATGGCCATTTCAAATATGAGTCATATAATCTCAAGAGTGACACCACTTAACATGTAGTATTTTTTGGACCATTTACTACTTTTTGAAAGTTCAGAGAAACAAATTCCAAGTTCCATTAAACTAAATATCACCTGTAATCCATTGAAAATAAACTGCCCTTAGCTTCACTCAGCATCTGAAATTATATTTTTGCTGGGGCAACTGGAATCAACTTACTAATCATAACCTCCTTTCATCAACCAACTAGTTTCTTAGGAAAGAAAAATCTAGCCTCTACCCAGTTACATACAATCTATAGTTTATACTACACAACCAACAATATTTTAAAAAGCAAGAGTTTCTTCAAAGACAGCTACACCACTCTAATTATTTTATCTAACAAAACTGTTCTGCAAAAAAAAATTGTAATCTTGATTACGAGTTAAGCGATCTTAACTGCTCAAGTTGTTATCCAAAACCTAAACAGAGACAAACAGCCAAGTGTCTTTTTAATACCTGGTTCACCAGAAAAAGGGGGGGATTAGAATCAAAATGCTATTAATATTGATAGATGGGTATCATCATTACTAACATGCAGGTAGATGGGCCTCAGAACTAAGAATTTCCCTTGGGGTTTCTTACTGGGGACTATGAAAGTCACAGGGAAGAAAAAAGTGCTGTCTTTTCCTTCTGTGAGTGCAGATTAGACAGTTTTAGTTAACTGCAACACTTTACAAACTGGCTATCAAATAAGCTCCAAGTATCAAATCATTCTAGGTAAACCTTCTGTTTATATTATTAAACACAAAGAATTAAAAGGGCCACTGTGAGTTTCCTAAGGTATATTAGCCTGAAATGATGTGCAATTAAAAGGCACCAAACACCCAAGTGACTGAAATTCCTTCAACTATATAAAACAGTCCTCTGGAATGTCAGTCTGCTAAACTGCAAAACTGAAAGAACACAAAAGTGATACACATTTCTCACACAGCACTTAAAGAACTTAAAAGGTATGAAACTCACTAAACTTACAGGAGGGGAAAAAAACCTAATCGAATTTCAAAAATCTTTGCCATATCCAGAATGTCACTTTGTAGTACTCCAAGTACTCAGGCATTTCATCTGTATTCCGCATGCAAGGAGCACTCAGTAAATGCTGATGACATACGAGACAACAAAAAGTCTCACCATCAAACAGTATTAACAGGTAATGCTGAAAATCAGTCATGGAATTAGTAAAAAGAATAATCATCTCTGCCAAATTTTATACTCAGGGAAAATCCATTAACTACTGGGGGAGGGGAGTACTTAGTTCAGTAGAGTCTAGAATAGCCATGAGGTGTAGAAAGAAAACAGCAATTGCCACTTCCACGAGTCTGACTTGCCGACCAGATTCGGGTAGTTACAGCAGACACTTCGTGCTCCAGGGCACACTAAGACCGCACCACACCCTGGGACCGAGCATCTGGACCTGAGGCTGGGACCCGAGAGACCACCGCGGCGCACACGCCGGAGGGCTGCACGCACAGGTGGAAGGCGGCGACGGAGGCAACTTCCACGCCGGCGACGGGAGGCGGCGCGACGCGGCGGGGTTCGGGGACGGGGTGCGGACCCGGGCGAGGCCGCTGCCGAGGGCGCGGGCCGGGGACCCAGAGGTCGCGCGCGGCGCGGGGCTCGGGCGATGAGCGCGCGCGGGGAGGCGCGGGCGGAAGAAGGACCCGAATGAATGGGCGCCGGGGCAGGCCGGGCCCGCGGGCGGACAGGCCCATCACGCCGGCCCCGGGCGGACGCCGCCGCCCCCACCTCCCCGCCAAAATGGGGTCGCGGCGCGCGAGAGCGAGGGTGTGAGGGAGACGGAGACGAGGTAAACCAGCCACTCACCCTGCCTCGAGCCTCCCGGCTCTCAGCCCGCTCCTCCGCTCTCCTCCGGCCGCGGCGGCGGCGGCACCTCAGCGGCGCTAGGGGGAGCCCCGGGCCCGGAGCGGGGAGCGGCGACGGCCGGACTGGTAGCCCTTCCGCACCTGCCCCTGTGGCGGAGCCGCAACGAGCCAGGCGGCTGCGACGGCGGCGCGGCAGCAGCGGCTCCGAGCGGGCAGGGCAAGTGACCCGGATGTACAGGGTAACAGCGAGGAGGGGGAGGGGGAGTGCCAGGAAGTGAGGGCGCCGGGGACCTGTCCGGCCGTGCGCATGCGCTGCGCGCCCGCCCCGCAAGGTAAATCCTCAGCCCTCCTTCTCGGCCTCCTCTTCCACCGCCCCTACAAAAAGGGGCGGGGCGACTCCGGAGACAGGTGGTCGCGCGGACGCGGTGCACAGAGGGAGAGCAGAGGGGCGCGGCCAACTCCCGTGCCTCCCGCCCTCCTTAAAGGGACAGCACTTATGCACAGAGAGAGCTGCTGGCTGGTTTGGGGTCTTCTCGTACACACGGGAGATTGAGGTTCGGAACTGGTGGTTGCCTGCCTCAAGTCAGCGGGATCGGAAAGGCATGAACGAGAGCTCTAGACCTCCAGGCAGGGCTCGGTGCGGAACTCTGCGAAGCTGCCACATTCCAGCACCCCACGCCTGGGGCACGACCCGGTTCTGGGCGAGCTTTTCTCCCGCCGGCCAGGTACTGGGCCTCACTCGCTTCCTCAAGCGGTGCAGGCGCTTGGCAGGTTTCCCAGAGCGGAGAGGTGCACCGTTATCGCTGCGATGCTATCGCGGAGACGCCCTTGGGAGGTGTTAACTGATCAGCCTCAGAACAGAAATGAGACGCCTCTTGAGATCGTGGTGTGCCAAGCACCGCACTCCCAGCTACATCAGACCGTGGTTCTGGGGTCCACTCTGTGAAGTGTCGGGCGGGCTGCGAACTTGCATATGGCAGAGGGCGCATCCACTTAATTACTTCCCTGATTTCTCCTGTAACTCCTGGAACATAATGCTCCCTTCCCCTCTTTACATATAAAAGCAGAACATGTCATCTAACTAGCTCATCCCAGTCCTGTCATAAAACTTGCAGATTTTTTTCATTAACAAAGAATAAAAGATTAACTTTTGTATCTCCCTGCTGTGTTTTCAGTTTGCTGAGCAGATGACTAAGATGGAGGTAAAGGAGTCTCAACATTTTGGGGCCAAGGACACAAACTGAAAGTCCCAGAAAAGTATGGACTTTCCTTTCCAGGAAAAATGCATATCTGAACATCAATTTGCATATGATTTTGGATTTATAGACAAAGGCATCTTATTTATAATGCCCTATTCGTAACTCTCACTCCAGTCAAAGAGATACCATCCTACAAATAATTGCCTTACTATATAGGTAAAGTACTCCTTGCCTCCAAATAGTGAAGGACAAACTTCACCTTATTTAACCTATTTTCCTCAAGTTACATGGAGATCAAATAACATGCAATTTGGTACCATATTACAAAGAAACATGTTAAGAGAGTCATGGAAAGACTAGGTGGCTTTTTCAAGGTACACATTAAGGACAAGAGTCCAGTGCCTCAAATCGTTACCCTAATTATATTTCAAGAGGACTTGGAGATTCCATACTACGTCTATTATAATTTTCATCAATTTTGATTAAACTGAGGGAGTTGGTTTTACAAATGTTCATGTTGATAGAACTGTCCTCAAAATCCAAGAAGTTGGTCTATTCGTCGGACACATTGACACCCACTAGTCCACCACACCTACCGTCCTCGCTCTGAACCAGACGAAAAGTTTGTATGCTTGCAGCAGACCTGAAATATGAGCTTGATCAATCTCTAACCCAACCTCCCATCAAAAACTGAAATTTCTCGCACAGTATCCTCAACACCTGAACATCGACTTTAGCGTGAATGTCTCCAGTTACACGGAGGTCATTATTGCAACTGTCAGCCTCCTCTACATGTGAGGAACCTCTTCACACTGAGGACAAATTGGGTACCCAATAATTTTCATCCATCAATCCCAGTTTTGTCTCTGGGGAAGCAAGACAGACCTGACAGCTTACAGTCCAGCCAAGAAAACAATCCCCCGATGAGTGCTAACAGTAAAAGAGGATGAGTCCTGTGCAGACAGCAGAATATCTTCCCAGACTTGCCTCTCTCCTGGTCAGCCCGAAACCTGTTCTAGACCCGCAGGAGAATGCATAAGCTCCACTCTATTACCCCAAGGGGGAAGCTGGCTCTGAAAAGACCCTATAAGAAAAAAAAAAAGAAATGCTGAATTTATTCTTCTACAATCCTTTCTTCATCATTCCCTATGAATGTAATCACATTTCAGCTGAGATCAAAATCTTAAATTTCACATTGCAAAAGTAAGCAGAAGGACACAGAAAAGATGTTTACACAAGAGCACTGGCTTCTCCGTGACGATGCAATCACTGTGGCTCGCCAGCATCTCTGGAGTCCTTAGGAGATGCACTAAGCCTTGACTTGCATTTCCTCCTTTGCTTTCCCCAGCCACCCCATATGGCACTATTTTCAGGTCCATTTTATAAATGAGGAGTCCACGGCTCAGTATGTGACAGATTCCGGATTTGAACCCAACCTGTGAACTCCACAGTTTGTCTGTTTCTCCACTTGTACTGTTTCCTCTGTCTACTTTCTTCAATTCCAAAAGATCCTGTTGCTTTCCATAAATGCTATTTTGTTTGAATTTCTTATTTCTTATAAATGTATTTCAAAACCTTATAC
Source organism: Hystrix cristata (assembly GCA_004026905.1). NCBI lineage: Eukaryota > Metazoa > Chordata > Mammalia > Rodentia > Hystricidae > Hystrix > Hystrix cristata. The sequence goes on from PVJO010033382.1 coordinate 11,681, forward strand.
AGAATAAAATGTTTTGCTCAATCACTGATTCATCCAATCAGCACACCCTTTTTGCACCTCTACTGTGTCCTAGGCACCATGCCAAGGGTCTGGGATGGAGGAGGGTAAGCTATGTGGAGCTCAGAGTTTACTAAGAGGAAAGGTTGTAACCTTGCAGTGACAAAACATTATGATCTGTTGTAATTTATGAAGGCAGAAGAACGAAGTCTCCCTGTTACAGGTATGAAGAATGGAGCCTTGGCACTTGGTCCTGAGAAAGAGGAAAGACGAGAGGAAAAGGGACAAGAGGAAAAGGTACTAAGGCAGACAGAAAAAGGTTGGTGACCTACTAGGGATAAGACAAGTGATTAAATTGTAAAGAACTTCATCTGCCTTGTGAAGGCATTTGAACTTCACTCTCGAAGGCAATAACAAGCAAAAAGAAACTTCTGATCAAGGGAGAAACAAAATCAGATACTCTCGAACTGACT
>PVJO010033383.1:0-12143 GCA_004026905.1 Hystrix cristata
CGCCCCTCCCCTCTCCTCCCTCCCTCCCTATTTATAGCAGGTTCATTCATCATTTTCCATATTTTCCCTTTCCCCTCTCTTTCCTCTGTTGCCTTTCTGCTTTTCCCCTTCTTTCTTTCTAGTACTCCTCTCCTCTGCACACCATCCTCCTTTTATATAATATCTATTGCACCTCTTTGTCCTTATTTACAGTTATGGTCTCTGATATCAGAGAAACAATTCGATGTGTGCTCATGAGTGTCCAATTTATTTCACTTAAGAGTATGTTCTCAAGAAACATCCATTTATATATGAATGACTATAAAAACTACAACTGGAGGTTCCATTTGACCCAGCTATTCCCCTTCTGGGGATCTTCCCAGAAGAATTAAAATCGTCATACCACAAGGACGTATGCACCACCATGTTCATAGCAACACAATTTGTAATAGCTAAGTCTTGGAAACAACCTAAAAGCCCAACAACCAATGAATGGCTAAAGAAAATGTGGTTTTTCTACACTATGGAGTACTACACTGCCATTGCTTTGTTTTTGCAGTCTATCATGGTAAATATTCCCATCTTGCCTTTGGCACTGTCTCTTGACTCCTGTCAAGACCGTACTTCCCACCATAAAGTCTGGAATACAGAGAAAAGCAATGATAGAGCTCTTCAAGGATGCAGGTGCTCCTCTCACAAATTTGTTTCTTATTAGTGAAGAGTACATTTTCAGGACCATTCCAGTGGGAAAGAGAATGTTTTACCTGGCAATTCTACTCCGACCTTCCCCTTTCTTTGAGCCTTTGAATATCATCATCAATAATGAAGCAAGGAATATCAGGCATTGAGCTCATTCAGAGTGGGATATTTTTGACTCATATTTCAACCAATGAAGTAAATAAACTATTAGCACGTGTTTGTATTCCACAAGCCACAGTATTAAATCCAGAATACACTTAATGGGGTCATATCAAGAAACTCAGCCTTGTCCAGGCTTATGTTTCTTCCACCCTTCTCGCATATGTTTAAAATCCATTCCAGTACTGTTGCTTAGCACTCTGTTTATAAGAATTAGGGAAGTCAGGAAGCTTTTTTCAGGGGAGTATAGCATACATCTTCATGGGTTATGCTGTGTAACTAATTTTTAGGAGAGGTCTGAAATTTAAGCTTGGTTACAGGCCTAGAGACAAATGTGGATTGTGAGGCTTGCCCTGAGAGGTGTTGGCTTTGTTTTGCTTGGCAACTGCATCAGGAATTTCATTACTATTTTCACAGACAATACAGGATTAGTTTTCTCAGGTATAGGTGGAGTTCTTAACACCATCTGGGGTGAGGGCAACAATTCTTTTATCACCGAGGGTGAAGATATTTCTTCCTCCAGCAAATAATTTCATCAGTATTTGGAATTTCAATCCCCAAGCTTTGTCTTTTTCTTCCCAAATATCACCATCACAATTTATAGAATCTCATTTTTTCCCAATTAATTCCTTCACTTTAACTGCAAATACTTTTCAAGGCTGAGCATTAAACTTTTGCTGTAACATAGTCAATCACATTATTAAAACTTGTATTTACTTTTTGGCAACTTCAGCCCTATGGCTAAAGGAGACAGGATTCTCTTTCAGGACACACAAATATAAATATAAATATAAAGTATGTATAATGAATGTCCCTTTATAAAAAATGAATTTAGTCCATCTCTAAGAGTTGTCAAAGTCTTAATAGTTTCAACAATACTAAAAAGTACAAGTCCAAAGTTCCATCTGGTACTCAAGGCAAACTCTTAGCTATGAGCCCTTGCAAAAATCAAAAAGAATTAAACACTTTCAGCATACCATGGTGTAGGGTAAACATTCCAATTCCAGAAATAAGGAATAAGGATAGAAAGAAATAAGACCAGGGCAAGATTGAAAACCAGAAAGACAAGTTTTAATCCTGTAGCTCCAAGTCCAGCAACTAGAACAAAGTTAAGGATGTCAAATGGCTTGGGTGGCCCCATTCCTACAGCACTGCAGATTGTAGCTTTCATGGTTTCTCTCTTGGGGTGGCTTTTTTCACTGCTTTTGCCATTTCTCAGCAGATGTTCCATGTTCTTGGCATCTCCACCTTCATGGGATTGCCACTGCACTTTTAGTTTCCCTCTCGCAACTTCACACACTGTCCTCTCAGGGATACTTTGCCTGGCTGCCCAGGGCTTCCTCATAAATCTGAGCGGAAGCCTGCTTGACTCCACAGCTCTTGCATTCTGCTTGTGTTTAAAACCAGTAACCTGTGGGTGAGGCCACAACCTATAGCCAGCTAGAGAAGTAGCTGAGTACCCTTGAAACATGGCTGCTGGCTCTGAGTGCCTGGATGACTGAGCACTGTAAAATAATTCCCAGGAAACCAATTCCCTACCTGGCCCTTCTCAAGTAAGTTCTTTTGGGGCTCTCTTCTCAAAGCAAAGTCTTTTAATTTTGGACCCTTGAGCCTGTGAAGATAGGGGTCTTGCTGATTGGTTTCCCCTCAAAGCATCTTTCCTATTGTCATAATGCAAATTACTTGGCTTCTTTTTAATTCTAATTTTACAGGAGCTAAGTTATCCTGGGATAAAACTGTTTAGACCCAATTTTATAGGTCCCAGCTTCCTTTCTGGCCACCAACAAAGTTTTTGGCTTTCTCTCTGGCCGCCAGCAAGATTAATTAGTCTGCCATCCCTTATCTTAGTCTCCTACAATGTCTCAGACTATGAGCAAAATATAGGCAAATTTTCTGCCAGAGCATAATACACATGGTTTCTACTCCAGCTGCCATGAGCACATGAGTATTGCGGGGGGTGGGGAGGCTTTCTTGATCTAAATAATAACAACATAGAAATGCCTGACAGGCATATGAAAAAATGTTCAACATCACTAATTATCTTGGAAACACAAATCAAAACCATAATAAAATATTATTTCTATTGGAATGATCATTACCAAAATTTAAAAAAAAACACTAGTAAAACAAAAACATAAAAGAACAAAAAAAGGCAAAAAGTGTTGGCAATGATGCAGAAAAAAATAAATCCTTGTATACTTTGGATGGGATTATGAATTGGCACAGCCACTATGGAAAGAATTACATATCTCACTCAAAAATTTAAAATAGAAATACCATATGATCCAACTGTCCCACTTCTGGGTAAATAGCTAAAGAAATTGAAATAAGGAGATTTCATATTCCCATATTCCTTTAGCTATTATTCATAATAGTCAAGTCATGGAAGAAAACTAAACGTCCATCAATGGCTGAACAGATAAAAAATTGTGTTTGATAGATACAATGAAATATTACTGAACCTTGGAAAGAAATCCTGCAATTTATAACAACATGGACAAGTCAAGAAGACACACAAAAATGAGATAGACTCAAAGTGATAAATATTACATAATACCAATTATGAAGAATAGTCAAATTCACAGAAGCAGAGAGTTAGAATGGTGGTTGTCCAGATATTGAGAAGAGGAAAATGGAGATATTAGCAAAAATATACAAAATTTTAATTAGACAAAATAAATAAGTCCTATAGATTCAATGTACAGCATAGAGCCTATTATTAATAATACTGTTTTGTGTACTTAAGAGCTTGTTGAGGGTAGAGTTTATGTTAAATATCTTTACTATAAAAAAGAGAAGGTGGAGGAGGAGAAGCAATTAAAGCTGGAGTAACTTTTAGAGGCAACAGACATTTATGACATAGATAGTGGTGATTATAGCTATCTCCAAACTCATCCAGTTCTGTACCTTACACATACATAACTTATTGTATGTCAACCATACCTCAATAAAGTAGTTTTTATTGTCTAAAATCAACAAATAACCTGACAATATAATTCTTGATGAGAGTGTAGAAAATGAGAACTCTCAATCATTGCTAGTGGGAATGGAAAATGATACAGCCATTATGAAGAATAGTAATTTCTTAAAAAGCTAAAACTAGTCTTAACAGCAATCATGCTCTGAGGATTTTATTCAATTGAATTGAATATATATGTCCACAAAGACATCAACACCAAAAGAGCTTTATTCATAATTACTCAAAATTTAAAGTAATCAAAATGTGTTTTGATAAGTAAGTGAAAAGCAAGTGAAATGTGTTTTAATAAGTAAGTGCTACACTCATCCAATGGAATAGTGTTCCCCAATATAAAGAAATGAACTACTAAGCCAAGAAAAGATACAGATATTAAATTTATATTTCCAAATAAAATATTAAAATGTATTTTATGACTAAATTTAATTATAAGATAATCTGAAAAAGACAAAACTCTGGAGACAGTAAAAGTAGTTACCAGATGAGAGACTCTTAAATGTAGAAAGTGAAGCATAGAGGATTTCTTAGAGTGGAAGAATTATTCAGTATGATTCTGCAATAATACATGCACAGCACTGTGCATGTATCAAAAGCTACAGAACTAAACAACGCAGACTGAAGCTTAATCTATGCAAATTTTAGAAAATCATTTAGGGGGGTCAGAGGATCCCTGGATGGAATGCAGACTATGACAAAAAATTTGAATTTATTACAAATATATGAAACAGACACATTTAAAAAGATAGTATGTGGTGATTTAACCTTGAAGATAAGCACTGTGCTTGGTAAAGCTGTTTCATATATGAGTATAAGTTAATAATTCTGATATTGATATACTGTAATTGAATAAATAAGTAAATGGATGGTGGATGGCAGGAGCTACATTTCTCACTATTGAAGTGGGAAATAACAGAAAAGCAGGGGAGGAGGCTAGTATACTTCTAATAATAAATTTGAGTTTGTGACATTAGTATAAACTCATGTTTATCTTAATATAAATATAGATGACAGACAGATGTGTGGATATGTATGTTAGGACACATAAACATATATCCTATCTCTGTCCACTGAGAGACCCTAGAAGCAATAACATACCAAGATCAAAGAGCTTATTTAGCATTCAGATCTTGGTTTCTAATATATTTTTTCTATAAAAAGAACCAGGAGTCCTTGGAGAAAATGGCTGACACTACGAGTTGGTCTGTAAATATATAAGAGTAAGACACAAAGTTTGGACGATTTCAGTACCAGAAAGAATACAAATGATGACATGAATGAATGAATGAATGAATGAACACACAATTGTGGGATTATGCCAAAGAGACTGAAAAATGACTCATAGCCCAAACTGGAAAAATTTAAATAAGATGAAGTAGTATTGGAATATAATCCAAAGTTTAAAATAAATGTCCATGGCTCCATGCCCTACAAGTAGAGTAAATAAATGGGAAAATATAACATTCTCACATGCAGAGAAATTTAAGTAATTAACATGAATATTTTATGTTTACAATGCCTCACTTCTTCAGTGTGTACTTGGCATGTGACTACCTTTCAAACAATGCAATATGTGAAGGGGATTAAAAGATCAGTTTTACAGTAGAAAAGCCTGACAAACAGCACTTCAGCAAGGTGTCCGTGGTCAGTGTCTGTAGTTATAATGTCATAGTATGTATTCATGGTATGCAATACAAATGGCACATCTATGATCTTCCTAGAAAAAAACTGTATCCTAAAATAAACAGGAGAAAAGCATGAGATAAATTCAGAATGAGCAATATCGTGCAAAATACTTGACCAATACTCTTCAAAGCTGTGAGTGTCATAAAAAACAAGCAATGTCTTCAAAAGTGCTACAGTGCAGAGGAACCTAAGGAAACATGATGATTTAATATAAAGTTTTATTGTGAATGGGATACTGGAAAAGAAAAGGACATCAGAGGGAAACCATTTATATTTGAATCAAATATGGGCAATAGTTACTAATAATATTTCAATATGTGTTCATTAATTTTAAGAACTGAATCATAACATGAGCTATTAATAAGGGAAATTGGATGTGGGCTTATCAGAATTTTTCAATTATCTTCACCATTTTTCTGAAAATCTAAAACTCTTCTGAAATAAATGTCCTTTAAGAGGTATAATCTCTCATTCTGTTAGTAAGGATGTAGGAAAATAAGTATTTGTACATATAAGTCCATTTTCTAGTGGTAAAACAAATTGCTTCAAACCCTATGAAGTGTAACTGGGCAATACATGCGCACGTGTTTGTAATTCACACCATCAATCTGACTTCTAGGCATTCACCCTGAAAAGACACTTTCAACAATCTAAAAAGTTCATTTTTTGTAAATGTACATTTCTGAAAATATTCTAAATGTTCCCACTTAAGAGAATGCTTGAACAAATTGGTAGATCTTTTAAAAAGATGAGGAACAGTCTATGAACTTATATCAGGTGGCTTCTGGGATATAAAATTTAAAGTGTAAAATGTATCTGTGGTATGATACTTTGTGCAACAAAGATGGGAAAATACCAGAATATACATATATGTGCTAATTTTTGCAAAAAGAAACACAGGAAGGATAAATTACAAACTAAAGACTTCAGTTATCTACATATAGTGAGTAAAAACAAGATTGAAAAGATGGTAGGTAGAATGATTGAGAAGGTCTTGTGGTAGGAGTGAGACTTCTCTGATTATATATTCCTAAATAGTCTCAACTTTTGGAAACATATTAATGCTTTACATACCATAAGTGCCAAGTACTCATCCTAGACTGTGAGGTAAATTCAAGAGCAGCAAGTACTCTTGTCAGAGGAAGACATTTTGAAGTGCAGTTTTCCTCCAGACTCACAGGTTTAATTCCAGCCTAACAGCTGCACTGCAGTCCATGAAATATTTACATTGTTTCTTGCTAAATTATATACATTATTTACCATATCATCTATTAAATATTTAGTGCTTCTCCAAATATGTCATGTATCACACTCCACTTCTCTTGTTACTTTTAGCAATAAATAGAAGAGGCCAAGTCTGGCGGAATCCTAAAGTGGCTGTGAAAAAGAAGAAAGCAGGAGAGGAAATAAGCAAGGAGGAGCAGAAAGCAGTTATCTGAAAAAGAGTTCAGGGTTATTTATGTATTTACTATTTTCTCAATTTTCCCTATCCCTGACTCAGATGATCACTTCTCTCACTTAGGGAAGATGCTTTTTTTTTCTAATAATTTATATATACAAATGACTACTTTCAAATATCATTGAAATTGCTATGTTATCCACAGGAGTTCTGGCCTAGAATGACCAGATATGTAAGATCATCTGTTAAGATAAATTATCATAATATCAGAAGTCAAGATACCAGTCTGCCTTATTCAGAACTCTTCAATACAAGAGATAGAATTCAGTATATTCAACGGACCAGAAAAGAAATTTGTGGAACTCTCACTAAGCAATATGAATATTTCACTTTCTGGGAAATAAGAAAATAATTAAGTCAAAAGTATATATATGACACTTGTGATCAGTAAAAGATGACAAACTATGAATACCATTGATAATGCTAAGGATATAAGGAAACAAAACAAGTTCTTGCTTGAGCAAGATTTTTGTTAAATTGGTCATTGTTACCAAATTAGGAGTCTTCAATACATGTCAATCATGTCATTTTTGTCTTCTACAGAAATTAACAGAACTCTGATTTTTTTAGAGGAGCCCACTAAAACTGTGTTTCCTAGCTTTCCTGGTATCTGAAGGTGCCATATGATGAAATTTTAGCTAAAGAGTAAATGAAAGTGCTCTGTGGGACTTCCAGAGGCCTCTTTATAAAGGAAGGGCACATGATTTTCTTCCTTTCTTCCTTCATCCTGGTGTATGAAACCTGAAAATAATGACTGGAACTCAAATAGCCATCTTGAACCATAAGAATTAGTATTATATCATAGGAATCAAAATAAAACAAGCTGGATAAATCTGTCTTTGTAATGACTGTGGTGTTGTTATACCAGACCTTAATTGCCTGCCTTAGAACTTGTTTTACATTAGAGTTAATTCTTTGTCTTATTTAAGCTGCTCAAATTTGGGTCTGCGCTGTGAATAGCTAGACTTAATCTATGCTACTGCAATTAGGTCTGTGCACTATTGTTCCCTATCATGTTGACCTACAGGCATTGAGTATCTGTATGTATTTATGCCTGTTTACTGTAAACAATTTTCTGGGTATACTTATTTATATTTTAATGGTGCAAGTGTAAGTAACTCTGTAAATTATTTCAATCATAACTGTCCACTCAGTATGAAAGACTGTCTTTGTTCCTTATCATTTGAGGTCTAGGAATACTTTTCTTTGGTAATTATGAATAACCTAAATTATTTTATCTCCAATTTAGACCGGAATGACTTACTAATGTGTTAGTGCTGCAAATGTGCTTAAAACACGTTATTGATGTTCACATCCTTGGAGCTGCCAAGACCTTGCTAGTTAATTTTCATTTGTTAGACTGAATAGTTACTTCCAATAAATGTACAGATGTAAATGAATAGCATATTTGACTTACACATAGAAATTAAATTCCTAAAAAAAATTCATTTGACATACAAAATTGTTTCAAATTTTCCTTGAACTGCACTATGCTTCAGGTCAAAACATTTCTGAATACATACCATATGTTAGGAAACAGAAAGGAAATTTATCCGAGATTTAACAAGTCCAAAGCTTGCAATCTCAAGAGGGATAGGGGTACATTCAGTTTTGAAGGAAGCACTTGAATCAAAATTATCCTCAAATGAATGGATAGGATAATTGCATTTTTGCATTAAATGTAGTCATCTATGGCATCAATACATCTTTTAAACCTCTCAGATTTTCTATTTTGCTTTGCTGAAGCACATTGAATCATCTCATCTACAGCTGGGATTTCCTGAAATTTCCACTTTCGAACATTAAAAATCCACCAAGTGCATTGCAGGTGTTTTTATAAGGAAGACGTTCTTTAAGATTGATTTGAATAGCTTATAGTAACTTATGATTAAGACTGATGATTTTATAGACTTCTATGACTGTTTCTATACCAGTAATGTCTTCAGAAATATCAAATGAATACCATTGACCTTGATTATTTCAATATTTAGGATGAGAAGTCTATTTTAGTTCATAAAATAGATTATTGCCTGAGTCTTTCACCTTATCTTGAAAGTGTGCATGAAGCAAAAATGCCATCAAGGCTGTACTGACAAATATATACTATCTTAAACAAATGTTTAATATGAACCAAAAGAACTGGCATGTATATTAGTACTAATGACATCGTTTATGGATCTTGAAACCCAGTGCAATCTCGTTTGGTTTTGTCTAGCCTAGTTTCTCTCTTTAGGTTAAGTAAGTCTCAGCCGTGTGCCCTCTTTGAGGTGGAGTTGGTCTCTGTTTTTGCATGAGCCACTATTAGAATTCCATGATATATATATTTGATAGTTTTGGGATAGTTTCTAAGTTCTTTGACCTTCGGGAATGGAGACCAGCTATCCAACCTCTGCATAGGGATAATACAGATTCAAAGTCTACTTTAACATGTAAGCCCTCTTCTATTAGTGACTCCTTAATTGCAGAATAGTCTGATGATGAAAATATGGGATTTCAAAACAACTCCAAAGATCAATATAATAAGAACTAAAGAGGTATTTTTCTGTATTCCAAACCTGACCTCTATTTTATTTCATTTAAAAATCAATTGTGAAATTATAAATTACCTTATTTTAAACTTGATAAAACTCACTTTGGAAAATCCATAGGTAGTCCAGTATAATTTGGTTGAGAGAACATCTATAATGCATAATCTTTTGTCTCAATTTGAACTGTGCCACTTGATTCAAGTTTGTAATTATGTGATGATTTTGAATGAATTTGGAAAATTACTCTATCTCCAAAAGATATATTTCAAAATATGTAGCAAAAACTCAGTGCCTGCAATGCACCCAAATGGCCATATTCTCAAAACAAATGACCTTCTCTTTTACACGCCTAGTTGTTAGGTCTCTGGAATTCTTTCTGTTTGTACCAGCACACTTTCAACTGTACCTACTTACAGTTTGGGAAGAAGCTGAAGACAGAACTCTGAGGTCTAAGGTTTTAAATGGAGATTTTGTCCAGCCTGACTTTTTACTGATGTTTTCATATTTGAGATTATAAAAGAGGGAATTATAGGGACAATTCTTTTCATAACACTGTTTTTCTTAAATTACATCTCATCTAGAAACCTCTCATTTTGCTAATTCTAGGCAATTTTAAATCTATTTCCTAAATTAGCATTTAGAAACTTAGTATTTAAATGCCAAAGAATAAAAAGGGTTATATAGAGCAAGGGATAAAATTAAATAAAGCCCAAGCTTTATTAGTTCATCCATTAGGAAAAAAATGATTTTAGAACAAATGAAATAAAATGTTCTTTAAAAGTATAAGAACAGTTCAATTTCACCAAAGAAATAAACCAGCTCTGGCATTCAACCAATTCCACAGGCCTCCTTGGGGGCTAAGTTCTGTCTGCACATCAATGAAAGAATCAGTATTTGAGACACGAAGTAACTTTTGGCAGACATTGAAAAAGGCACCAAATGGTCTCTGTCTTTACTGTGATCAACTGTGAAATGAAAACCTACCACTTAAATCACTTCTCCTGCAACCTAATTTGTTCTTCCTGAGCATAATACAGAATAAATCTTAGTGCCCTCTGGCTCATGGAATTTTTCTTAAAATAAAACCAACAATGTGAAGTTTCTGTGGTTGGAACATCTTTTGAATCTGCAAGTACACTTGATATTTCCATTATAGTTTGAAGTTTAGTGTGTTGGTGGACTTTCTGGTATACACAGTACCAACTTCATTTAACTGCTGGTTCTACCACTAATTATCTGTGTGGCCTTGTTCAAGTCATTTCTTTTCTACAGGCTTCGTTTCATTCACTTGTAAGTTACCAAAAAATGATTTAAAGGTCCCTACTAGCCTTGAGGGTCTACAAATTCAAATAATTTTCCACTATACAGAACATTTACCAGGTGGTATTATGACTCAGTTTTAAATTGTGTTGTCCTCTTCCTTCCAAATTTCAACTATTAAACACGATTTTGTAAAGAAACTTAGCTACTATATGGCCATTCTTAAATATTTAACAAGTAGCTATCTGCCTTCATAGGCAATATGTTCTTATTTTATAGAAGGCCTCCAAACAATCTCATGCATTTATTCCTTTGTCTTATGATAATTTTGTCTTTATACAGCATAATACTTAGGGATACAAGTGGAAAGTATGAGATCCTTTAATTAAAACTAGCATATTTTCAATCTGAACTTGTAACCATTATAAAAGAGTGTACTTGGTTATTAAATGTAATTGTGGATACTATAGCAAAACAGTGGTTATAACAGAGGTGAAGAGTCTACTTCTGAAGGTGAATGTGACCACTGAACTTCAGGAAATGTATATGCTTCTAGATGAAAAAAAGCTTTAACAAATGATGTTTGAGTTCAAGCAACATAGGAATTCCAGAATTGTGGGGGGAAGCAGGTGAGGATATGTGGTCATTTCCTTAAACTGAGATTAATTTTTATTCAATTAATTTAGAATATATATTCACATATGCATATGGGTACATATGTAAATATAGATATACTTTGGGTGCAGATAGTTTTATGCATATATCTGTGAGAAAATAAGATTCAGTTGACATAAATCTATCTAATACAGTCTTTATTACCAGAGTATCTCTGTTTTTTCCAAAGTAGATAAGTTTATCTCAGAGTAAAAGAAAAATTTTAGGAGTTCAACTGCATTTTATGTCTATAAATTCCTTTAGGGAGAAATTACCGGAGCCTCCTATGCATCATTTCTTACTGGGATTCTATTTTTTCTCAATATAACAAAGAATATCTAATGTTTCTTTCCTTGTAGTTTTTGCCTATGTTTCCTAAGTGTTTGATGTGCTAGTTTGCCACATTAAGTAGGAATAAATCTTGATTTCCACAGACAGTTACTGACAGAAATTATTAATTCTTCATGAGAAGCCAAAATTAGCCAAATACATACCAACTGTTCTACAGCTTTGGAAATAGAAAAAGTCAACCAAATTAAAAGTACAAAATGGATGTTTCTTGAGAACATACTCTTAAGTGAAATAAATCGGACACTCATGAGCACGCATCGAATTGTTTCTCTGATATGAGAGACCATGATTGTAAATAAGGACAGGGAGGTGTAATAGATATTATATAAAAGGAGGATGGTGAGCAGAGGAGAGAAGTACTAGAAAGAAAGAAGGGGAAAAGCAGAAAGGCAAC
>PVJO010033384.1:0-12147 GCA_004026905.1 Hystrix cristata
GGGAGATGGGCATCCAAGTGCCGCCTCCTTCTGGGAATTGGATTCGCTGGGCGGCAGGCTGCCCCTTCCAAGCTGGGTAGGAGTCCTGAGCCCCCTCTACTCCTGCACCAATCTCCTTTATGGCCCAAGCAGCCTGGTGTGTCAACAGTCGCTTCCTTCAATCGGGTAAATGACTGTCCTCCATGAACAAGCGAAAGTGGCCGCACGTCGCATGCAGAGGGCTTGTCACACTGGGTCACTTCAGCCCCCGTAATGAATTATGCATCCACAGGTCTGCTGCCTTCTTGTCTTCTCTAAGTGCTTGTAATATACAAGGCCCTGTAAAAGCATAGACTTGGTGTGATCCCCGTAACAATGAACCGGAGACGGCCCACCTGGTGTCTTTACTTGGAGTCCCGGATTTAAGGGGGCCACTAAGTGGAAGGAAACGTGAGGGAGTGAGAGACTCTGCCACGTTTATGTATTCACTCGAAGACCAGGTTGGGAACTCTTCCCGGCCAGCCCGAAATGGCGGGTAATGACAGATCCCTCCCTGTCACCAAAATAATTGTTGGTTCCAATGACCGACTTGGGATGAAAGCATCCTGTCCAGCAAACAGAAGGAGGGTTTTCCTTCACATTCTTCCTCCTTTTCCAGTTCTTTTAGGTCAGAGAGGAAGATCGCATTTTGGCTTTGGCCCAAGCTGTTTGCCATAAAGGAATACTCACTGTTTCAGAAATAAAGCAAATGCCCCTTCTCAGCGGGACAGGATGCTTCTATTCAGACCACCATTGTCCACCGGCCATAAACCCTCCCTCATCACTTTGCCTCCTGTAGAACTCTCATATCCATAATTCATTCAGGAAGGCTGACTCCAGAGACCTCGCTGTGGTTTATCTCCATTTTGTATAATTACACTCCTCCCCTCCCCCGCACATGGTGCGCATGGCGATTTACGGAGATGTTGGGATACCTGGTTATCGTCCCTCACTCCTGATCCGTTATTCTTGCTAATTTTGCAAAGTCACTGGCTGGATAAGGCCACTGTGAAAACAAATGCATATTTTAATAGCTAATCTTGAATTTGCATTGATATCTCCAGTGTATAGGGATAATGATACAGCAATTAAAAGCAAATATATAATTTTTAGTCATGACTGGGGATTACTTTACCAAGTGAACAGGCGCTGACTTGGATATTTAACTGAATGTTAAACTTTGTAAAGCCTCGGGGATTTTTGGCTACTGATGGATGGCTCAGTACTTTCGAATTTCACGTGATGTAGGGGGAAGACCCCTGATTTTGCAATTTAGGCATACATGTCGATGGCTCAGTTATTATGTAGTCAACTCATTGACTGTGACCATGATGTATTGATAAGTAAAGCAGGCACCCTGCAAGCAGTCTGTACGTTACAACCCCATAGAGGCCATACACACAAACTGTAACAAATACATCCATCCACACTGTATCTATGTGTATCAAGACATCTTTTGATGCATCTATGGAAGAAGAAACAGAGTTGAATTCCGGGTTTATGGAGTTTTGCTGTCTCCCACTTTTTTTTGAGGCAGGGGCTTGTCGTCCATGCTGGTCTTGAATGCTTGGTCCTGTCTTTCTCTTTACACATGCTCGTTTCTCATGTTTACAGAGAGCTCACCTGCTCTTGATCCAGCAAGCACCTGATATCCAGACCACCGGCAGGTAGCAGAGCCGCCACTGGCCAGTTCTGCATGCGGGTCTTGTGTCCAGTTTGACCACTTCCGGTCTTCTTAAGGGTCGTGTTTAAAAGGAATGGAGATGTCCTCGCTTAGATCGCTAAGTAGCCACCCTGGGCTTGGATTTTTATGTCCAACAGCTTCATGCTGATTCCTGCACAAATAGGAATGACCGTGTTCTGCCTCCCCCATGGACAATGGTCTTCAAACCCTTGGCTTCCGGACCTGTTGGACTATACAAAAGAACTGCCTATCTCCCTATCACCTCCTTCCTACCTGCCACTCCTAATACAACCCCTTCTGAGTTCGGGAGACAGGTAGCTGCTTTTCCTAGCCGTTGAATGCTAAGGGAAAGGTAGCAGAAAGAATCGTCTCTTCCCACCGGGAAGCAAGGAAACCGTGTTGCCAGGATTCTGGAAGTTGGTACTGCATGCCTGCTGCCATCGGGTAGACCTGTCGGAGCCCCAGCCACTCTGGGTGCCTTCTGCATGTCAAGAGCCACCACCAGGAAGAGAAGGAGCACTCCTATGTTTAGAGAGAGAGAGACTCTTAAATCTCTCAGTGCTGGACTTGGTGTCTTAGCTTGAATGTGGAAAGCAGAGCAGATTCGTGGGTTGGTGCCTCCCTGCCTAACTGCAGCCATCGGAAGAGTATGGATCTTTGTGTACATGTGCATCCCGTTGCTCTACCCTTGACCTCCACTCATCCCCTGTAATGCAGTCCGGAGGAGTTGTGGGCAGGAGCCTTTTTCTTTTTTCATTTAAAAAAATTTTTTTTTTTACCAAGAACATGTATTGGTACATTGTATACATAATGATCACATTCATCACTGTTATTTTGTACCTGTACGTGATGTATCTTGGTTTTCCTCCCCCTTCCCCACCCCTCCCTTCTGCTCCCTCCTTCCCTGTTTACAGCAGGTTTATTTATATTTTTCCATTTTTTCCCTGTCCCCTTTCTTTCCCTTTTCCCTTCCTACTTTTCCCCCTTCTCCCTTTCTAGTTCGGCAAGAGGCTCTAGTGCATGGCTCTGTTTCTGCTGACCTTGTCGCTTGGCATTCAGTGGAGTCCATAATTGCCACTTTATTTTCAGGGTACCCCCGCTTTGCTTGAGGGTTCAGCTTCAAGTCCGGAAGCCCGTTCCAGGCCAGAGATCTATGTTTCTTTCCACCTCTGCGTACTGACTTATGCTTGCCCTCTGGGCATTGGACTCCATTCCCATTCAAAGGCTGGACTGGAGGGTTGTCCTGACTACGCAGCGTCCGGAGAGCCTGCCACACAGCGACAGTGGCCGTCTGCACCCACTGGAGAAATTTAAAAATGCAGCATGCAAGCTAAGCGGGTTTTCAGGCAAGGCAGCAGTGTGATTTTAGCACCAGGCGAGGAGGAGACAGGCTATTAACCCTTGTGACATTCCCTTTGCGTAGCATCATATTTCAAGCCTGTTGAGCTGCGGGCCAGTGTTGCCCAGTCTCCCAGCAGAGGCGGGACCTCTTGGAGTGGAAGCTGGGAGGGCTCCTCAGCTCCGTGCCTTTAGGGCCACAGTTGCCCACAGCCTGCTCGGCTGACCTAGTTCACCTCATCACTCCAGATGATCTTGGGCAGCCCCCAGCTGCCTCGGCGCCCATCTGTCATCCACCGAGCCGGGGTCAGGGGCCTGGAGCCCTTTCGTGGGAATGTTGAGAGACAGAAGAATGAGAACGTGTCCGGAAAATAGAAGAGAGAAGAAGGAGCAAGCAGTCAGGCATGTCGAAGAATGTGGAATTCCTGACTTGACTGTATTCATACTTTCCTCCAAATCTTTGCAGCTAAACTGCTCATTCATTCATTCATTCATTCATCAAACACCACTGAGCTCTGCCCAGTCACCAGTTGTGGACACAGCCATGAGGCCGTGCCCTTGTCAACCCCCCATGGAAGTGAGGTGGCCTGGGCCAGAGGGCAGGTGGGAATTGTCGGGGTGCAGGAGCTGGCACTGGGTGGTCTATGCGTTGAAGTCTGACCCTGCTACTTCCTGGCTCTGTGGCTTCCGAAAGAGACATTTCCCCTCCTTAAACCTCAGTTTTGTCATCTGTAAAAGGGGGCTAATATTGGAGATTACAGAAGGAGGTCCTGACAATGACGCATTTAGACTGAGAATTGGAAGGCAGCCCCCTACTCTCGCCCCTAAGGGCTAACCACTCTCCTGAGCATGCACAGGCTGCCGCTAAGGGAGTCCCTGCCTTTTCTTGACTTGCACAAGGGGTGCACTGTGAACATCTTTCTAGAACTTTCTACTGTCATGATCACATCCTATTGCTTTGCCCTTCACTGACCAACTAGCCAAGCAAGTGATGATCTGTACCCCACACAGAGACAGGGACACGGTTTGAAGATCCGAGGCTGCTGTGACCGGACCCTGGATGGCTCCGGCTGACCTGCGGATCTGCTGAAACCTGACCATGTGGTGCCACCTAGCTGAGCCCAGCACTCCTGGACTGTCGTCAAGCAGGATGATCCCCCACACTGTCCCCACCCAGGAATTAGGAGAAGTACAGAGGAAGATGCAGGGAACAGGGTCCCTGGCAGCTTAGGAATGCCCCTTCTCTCCCCAGCTTCTGTCCCTTCCTCTGCATCGCTGTCCCTTACAGGGCGAAGCTTTTAGGGGTGCTGTGTCCCCCTGCTACAGAGCTGGCATGCTCAGGGCTTGATTTATACAAAAAGAGATCCTGAACATCTGTGTATAAATCCGTCTTCTTTAGGTGAGGAGGGCGGGAAACCTTGCATGAGACGTGTGAATGCACAATGTGTTGTACATAATTCACCTCTCCTTTTGCTACTAAATTAATTTCGCATGCACAGTGTTTTTAAATTGCCGCTCATGCTGAGCAAGCTCCTGCCACGAACCCAAGACCCCCGAGGGGTCCAAGCTCTATGCCCTCTTTTCCTTCTCCCTGGTGTCTGGATCTGGACCCTTTATCGATTCTGAGTATTGATAGCACACAGCGTGCCGAGGCCTGTGCTAGGAAAGCAGCTGTGAACGAAGCTGCATTTACCTCCCGGAGCTCATCGTCCAAACAGGGAGTCGGGCGTGTTAATTCCCGCCTGCGGAGCTCTGCAAGTGGGTTGGCAGGGGCTCCAGCCTGGGGCACGGGAGGGCCGTGCACCTTCCAGGCAGAGAACATGGCCTGTGCCAGCCAGCAAGGGGCGGGAAGCCAGCTCGTAAGTGGCTAATACAGAGTGCAGGGCACTAGGCAGGGAGCGGCCTGTCTGAGCCGGGTCAGGGGGTTCCTGTGGAGCAGGCTGAGGCAGGCAGGAAGGTGCCCTGAGAAGATCCTGGTGCGGGTGGAGGTTTGGCAACTCCAAGCATTTTCCAACCCTGCCGGGTCCTGCTGGGGTGATCTTGCTTCAGACTCTTCAGTTTTATAAAGCCTGGGTCCTGTGGCTGAGTTTCTTTGTCTTTTTTATTGTTCCTTCCACCCATCCTTACTCCTTCCTTCCTTCCCTTTTTCTTCTTTTTTGAGATATACCAGGACTTTGAATATTCTCTTCCTCCTGTGTATGTGTAATAAATTTTATTGTATACACGAGGTTTACAATATAATGTTATCACATACGTATGTGTGTAAATAGTAAACATACTGTTTGGGATAATGAAGCAAATCGATATACAGAGTAGTAGATATTCAGATGAACAAGTTTAGAGATCTAACGTACAACATGAGGTCTATAGTTAATAAAATTGTGACTTGGGATTTTTATAAGTAGATTTAGCTGCTGCCTCTCTCTCTCTGTCTCTCTCTCACACACACACGCACACACGTCCCAGTGGCAGAGTGTCTGACTCAACAAGCCCAGGCTGGGGCTAAGAATCCATGTCTCTAACCGGGTCACGCTGAGAGACCCACGCCTGGGCATTCATGAGGTCTGCCTGGAGAAGCGGTGTCCCCTGAGACAAGCAGGAGAGGAAGGAACAGCTACAGCAGAACAGTGCCCAGGAGCCCAGCTGACGTGGCTGCCCGCGGGGTCCTTGAATTCAGCCTTTCGGTCCAGGGGAGGGGACGGCGCCTGGGACTCAGCGGCCCTCCCGTCCGGAGGCTGCTGATAGGAGGCTGGCTGGCTGCCGTTACACTGAGGCAGCCATCTCCCCTTTCCAGAACCCTGCATGACTTTGTTGCTTCTGCAAACATAACCCATTTCCTGTTTTTATTTTTGATCATCTCTGTTCTCTTGGAGCATAAATACTGTACATTGGAGGCTACTTGGGAATCCTGTTTTCTTGTTGATTTACGTTCTTCCGTGTTGGTTCATGGCTGCTCAGCAGGCATCATCTGGTGGCAGGCGCTCACTGCATGTCAGCCTCGCCCTTCCCCGTCCCCTCGCTGTGCCTTCCTCCCAGCCCAGAGCTCAGTGACCCTCCCAACCCTTCCGCCCGCTGAAGGAGCACTGATCTAAGGGGGCCCGAAGACAAAGGTCTTCTTTAACACAGAGAAGCCCAACTCTTACGCTCCCAAACTCATATTTTCCTGTGTTGCCCAACCACACTGCCCTGCGTCGGTGGCGGTCGGTGGCTGTCAGTGGCCCATCCTTCCAACGTGGTCTCATGCATCCCTTTCTTGTGTGGCTGTCGCCAAAGGACACAGCAGATAAGCTGCTTCCCAGAGCACAGAGCCATCAGAAGAGGTAGAAATGCAGGTCATTGAGGGACGTTGCTGGAAAATCGCATCCCCCACTGGCTGGCATGGGGGCGGGATTAACCAAACCCCGGCTGAGGTCTTGAGGTTTGTCTGGTTCTTTGTTGTCTAGCTTTCTGCCCACGATCTCCTGGGTCTCCCTTGCTGTGGTTCGTGTGGAACAGGTGTGAACCTCCATCCACAGAATCAGAGACATTTCTTGTCTCCATTTTAGACATTTTCCTACACCATATTCAGCTTCAATTTCAGCTGCAGGCCCCACTTAGCCAGCGAGGTGGAAATGAGCCACCAGTCAATTCAGATGGAGCAGGGAGGTGTTCGAAGTGCCCGGGGGGCAGGGGGCCCTGGGCTTCTGCTCTTTGCTGTCATCTGTGCACCCAGACATCTGCCATAGCCTCCGTCGTCCCATCTGGCCCTCGGCCGTGAGCCACACAGCTGCTGCTAAGCTGCCCTTCGGCGGGTGGCTCGCTGCATGGAGCTCTTGGGGGCGTATGGAAATCACCTCGCAGCAGCATCCACAGGGGCCCCCCACAAGCTCGTCCCAAGGCCCAGCTTCAGTGCCATCTCCTTCAGGGTGGATTTGTGTGCCTCCTTGGAATTGTTCTTTAGGACTTCGGAGGCCCTGTACTGGGGCTAGCCCTTAGCATGTGCTGTCCCAGGGCAGAGTCCTGCCACGTACGTCCTCCTCTGGCCACCTGCTCAGAGGCCAGCAGCAGCCTGTTTCTATCCCTCTTCCCAGAACCCAGCACGGAACCAAACAGCGAAAGCAGAGTTTGCTGGCTGAAGATGCAAAGACTGTTCGGACACCCGGGCCCGGACCTGCCAAGCCCCGGCCCGGACAGTACATAGTGAACAAGCCCCGAGTGTCTCCCTGGACAGACAGAAAAGGGACGAGAACATGTGGATTGGCAGGGACAAGGGCAGAAGGACTTTGCAACTGCCACACTCACCTGCGGGTCATGAGTCTCCCTGGTGGCTGCTCTTCTGTCACCTGGCTGTGACACGGACCAGCTCAGGACTCATGGATTCCCACAACAGAAGGGACGGAAGTGGGACTTGGGCTTCAGGGAAGCCCTGACCCAGGTCCAGGGTCCTGAGATCCTTGATGGATGACGTGGACACAGCAGCTTGGCTGCCTCGTGGGAGCTGTCCTCGGCGGTCACTTGGAAAGGGGATACTGGTGTTGTGAACTTCAGGGGGAACCGGAAGCCCCGGGAGGCTCTTGGGCTCCCCGCCTTGAAGGCTCAGTTTTCCTGGGGAGGAGAACTGTGCCCTGCCAAGCCCGTCCCATCAACCCAAGGCCCCAGGAAGAGCTCACTGGCTCCCAGCCTTGTGCCTCCTGTGCCAGGCCCGGGCAGAGCTCACAGCAGGAAGGGCCAGCCACCCTGTCACAGCCAGCAGGAAATGCTGCGGGCTGTAAACACTGCAGCAATAGGAGCAGGCACTGAGAGCTGGCAATGCCAGCCAGGAAGACCTGCTTCCATCGGGCAGTAGCAGAGCTTCTTTAAACAGCTGGGGTTTGAGCTGAGCCCGGAGGGAACGAGAAGAAAATAGCCAGTGGCTGATGCAGGCCCGACTACATCATGTCATGGGAAGGGATACACAGTCAGCTCTGGTGAGCTGGCTTAAACCACAGAGATCTAGAGCGTGAGAGGTCAAGATCCAAGTAACGGAAGTAGCAAGTGCAAAGGCCCTGAGGTAGGAATCTGTGTTGCTGTGGGAACAGAAAGGAAGTCAATATGGCCTGGTCACAGAGAGGAAGGGGTAAGAGAGGGTTATGCTGGAAAGAGGTCAGATCACACAAGGCCACAGGAAGGAGCTGTGGTTCTGAATGGCTTTGAAGGTCCTAACTGGCAATGCCAGTGCCCCAGGGAGGCACTGCCCACTGTATCTCTGAAAGGAGGGCGGCTTGCCCAAGCCACACTGGAAAATGTACTCTACCCTGATGGAGGACGCACAGACGGTACTCGCTGCCCCCATCCAGTTAGCGCCGCCCAGCGACTGATGTGGGCATTTGTTTACCACTTAAGAGAAGCAAATATTTCAACTGGAAAAAAAATATTATAGTGACAAATGGGTCCACTCACCCACCCTCCCCTTGAAAATGCCATTGGGAGCAAAATCTAGCATGTGTGCCTGGTTCGTCCTTGAAAAGAGCAACGTGTGCTTTGTGGGAGGCAGCAGCATGCGGCACCCGGCACCCGGAAGAACTTCCGACCAAGGGTCCCTGCACTTGTTTAATCCCTGGTTTCACAGATTCTGGTCACCGGGCCAGGCAGGGACCGATGAGACGGGACCAGAGCAGTAAAGTGCATCCAAGTGTGGAACGGGCCCCTCCAGGAACCAGCTGACCCGGACGGGCCCTGGTCCGTGTTCTTGAACAGTTCTTGGGCCTCGTCTGGGCTCCTCTCTCCACAGGGAACCTTGGTGCCACCAGAGGGGCAGGACGGCATCAGCAGGCTTCGGAGAAGATTGCAATTAAACCTGCTTATATATTTATTGGACTTTTGAAGTGAGGTGGCCCTGCCCCCATGCCCACAAGGCACGGATGTATAATTTAAAACATGCATCTTTGGAATAATTTCTAAAAACCAGAGCAGTGTCCTGCAGCCCCTTGTCACTCCAAGGAGGGTGGTAGAGGAAGAAGGTGGACCTTCCCCTGTGCCTGGCCGCTGCCCACCTCCCTCCTCTTCTGGTTCCTCAGCCTCGCACCTCCATGTGGCCCCATCTGGGCGGGAGCTGACCCTTCTCTGGTCTTCTCCACGCTGGAGCGCACCCATCCTCTGTGCACTTTACATGGGAGCAGTCAGGACGCATCAACTCGGTCCTCGCTGTCACTTAGAGTGATGAGTTGTGCAGAGGGGCCCCGCTCTTCCTGAACTTAACCCTCACTGGGCTTCAATGCAGGTTTCAAAGACCCCAAGGCCTGGGCAGCTGGGGCGAGGGAGTGAGTCTCCCCACAGGACATCCTGACTTATAAACCCGGGGGGCAGGCGGTCTCCAGACTGGGCTGGAATAGTCACCAAAAGTCTGTGCGTTGGTTTCCTCAGGAAGGGGTGTGTAGCCCGAATCACCTTCTCAAAGGGATTTTACGAGTTTCAGGACTCACCAGAAGTGAAGAACCAAGTGCCACGAGGCACGGATGATCCCTCTTGCCCGCAAATGAGTGAAAACACACCGAGTGTGTTCCCAGCCTCAGGGCCACGCTCACTGCCTGAACCCCACTCCTCTCATCTTTATCTGCCAGCCACACTTGAGCAAGCGCTGCGTCTGTAGTGAGGTCTCCCCCTCTTCCCTCCCTGCCTTCTTTTTCTGTCTGCTGTTCTGGTTTTTGACAGTTCCCACCACAGCCATTTTAACTGAAAGATGAGATGGCTTTATGATGTGCTCTGTCCGAGTGTTTAGCCCAGTGCCTGGCTTGTCCCCTCCTTCCCGCATACCCTCATTTCTTACTGCTTCCTTCTCCTTCCTCTGAGACTTAGCAAAACAGTAATCTATACCGCAAATGCATCCTTTACATGGAGTCCAGGCGATGTCTTTGGGAGGGCCTGAGTGAGGTAGGCTACTTCGGAATGTCCTGTGTGCCACCAGACCCCAGCATGGTCACCAGATCCCCTGGGTGCACTTGAGGAATGGAGTCGCTCCTCCCCAGTGCTGAGAGGCGTGTCCAAGGCGCATGGAGCTTGCAGGAGGCTGGGGGGTGACCTGCCAGGCTGTGACCTCCTGCCACGACCTCCTGAGCGTCCCTTCAGGGATGGAGTCTCCACATCCCAGTCTGGAAATCCTTCCTGTTCGTTCCTGCAGTGACCCTGTGTCCTTGTCCGCTGCCCTCTGCTGAGGAGGGGACTTGTGCAGATGACATGGCAGGGCGGCCATGAGGGAGTCCCAGCAGGAGCTCAGAGAGAGGAGTAGAGTGAGGCCGGGGGACTGGTGTCCCAGCTCCCTTCCTGTGTGCTGCTGTCTTGGGACCTGACTGTGTCCCTCTACCCAGGAAGGACACTCCTCTGTTCCTCGCTCAGGCCCTTAGGTGGCCGCATCATTGCCGTGGTTACTGTGTGAGTCAGCTTGGCCACCAAAACACAATCTCGCAGACTGGGGACATTGATGTCATCAATTCTGGAGACTAAAGTCCAAGACCAAGATGACAGCAGGGTTGGGTCTGTCCTTGGCTTGGCGATGAGCGCCCCATTGTGACCTCCTTACAAGGTCATCCTGCTGTACACACTTGTCCCTGGTGTCTCTTCCTCTTCCTAAAAGGACCCCGATCTGATTGGATTAAGGCCCCACCCCGAAGGCCTCTTTAATCACCTCCTTAAAGACTATCTCCAAATCTGGTTCCATACTGAGAGCTGGGACTTCAACATGTGGATTGGGGGAGGAGGAGGGCTCATAAAAGTCTCCTGCATCTTTCATTAAGCACTTTATCCTAATTTAAAGGTGCCATCTGCTTCCTCTGATTGATTAAGCAAACGCTCTGGGCTGCTCCTTGTGGAGCTTCGTAGTAAATCACCTGCTCGCACCCCTCCCCCTGCTGCCGGCAGTTGGGAAGCAGCATCTAATCTGGGCTGGGTCGTCTGCAGAGCCATCAAATCCAGTCTTAGACAAAACCCTCCCCTGGGGCCCATCTGGCCTCACTCTCCCATCTCCACGACCTCAGAGGCCACAGCCGACATGTGAGTTCTGGAGTCCAGCTCCCTCTCCTCACGGTTGCCAACCATTGTGCGTTGGTGTGTGAGAACCTTGCATGGGCCTTGTCACCCCATTATCAGTGCATAAAATGTGTTCCTCTTTCGACTGAGGATGCAGACTGTGATGGTGAGGTGAGTCGGGTGAACTGTGCTCACAGGGTGGAGGGGGCGTCATGGCTGCACTGTGAACCAGGCAAGGACTTGGCATTCGGAGGTAGATTAGCCATCTTCCATCACTGGGCACAATACCCAACACCCTCAACTTGAGAGGCAGTCTAATTCGACTCACGGTTTGGAGGGATTCTGTCCCTGTTTGGCTGGCACCAAGGCAGGAAGATCATGGTGGAGCAAAGCTGCTTAGTTCATGGTGGCCAGGAAGCAGAGCGGGGCAACAGTGCCAGAAAACAACGGCTGAGGGATCAAATATGGTATCCACAGTCATGCCTCCGTGATCCACCCAGACGTACCCAGGAGCCTGCTCTGCTGATCTGCTGGGCATTTCTTATCCAATGATATTGGTGTATCAGGATTACTAGTTATGAGAGGTAATAAGGATGTAAGGGCATATGAGATGGTGCCTGCGCTGTGCCAACCATGGCACCTGCCAAAGGGCCAGAAAGTGAATACTGCAGTAAGAGGGATGCAATTGTAACACTTGGCCAGTGTGAGCCCCACTGTGCAGTCTTGGGCACTATTCCAGGTGGGGAGTGGCCCTCCTGACCATCGGCTTTGTGGTCTTGATATAGGGGAAAAAATATAACTCCCAACCTGCTAGATGTCAGTTACGCTGAGTTCGTGTTCCCCAAAGTCGAAGAATGAACTCCAAGGAACAAAGGAGGTTAAGAGTAGGAATTTTATTGGGAGAGAGAAAGAGAGCTCCTGAGAGACAGGAGGGGACCCGAGTGGGTTGCCAACGAGCCCACCCTTCAGGGGAAGTTTTATAGAGCAAAATTGTGAGGCAGGTACAATGTGTGTCAAAATGATGATTAACCAATAATATTACAAATGTAGTCGTTTAGGTAATAGTGGTCCAATGGGGAAGAAAGTCACGTAGTAAATCGGCAAGGAGAGAACAAGGACATTCCAGG
>PVJO010033385.1:0-12145 GCA_004026905.1 Hystrix cristata
TTTTGTATCAGGGTCAATATCCCTCTCCTTCTTCTATTTACCTAGTTTTAGTGTTTCTCTCTTAGTCTCTCAGATGTGATTCTTCCTCCATTAAGCCATGTTGGATCTTCCTCATTTACATTTTAAAAGCATTGTTATTTTAGTACCAATATTGCTTTTCTTAATAAATGCTATGTACACCAGTTTTTCTTTTCCTTCTAAGGAAAAAAAAATAATGTGTTAAAGTAAAAATGTATTGTCCATGTGTTTTCTATAGCTGAAATTCTATCTTCGCATTGTTTCATCCTACTGCCTTACTCTCAATGGCATTTTTAATCTTCTGGATATCTGTTTGAATCTGTTTCATGGATTCCATTTCTTTCCCGTGTTGGGCATTTATAGTTTCCATCATTTTCCTAAGCACCTCTTTTTTTTTTTTTTTAAATCTCTATCTGCTCTAGAGTCATTAATCATTTCTTTCATTCTGGAAATGATTTCTGTTTTGGTTTTTCTAGAGTCTCATTCATCTGTTTTGTTACTTCCACTGTTACTGCTTCCAACAGTCTGGTGGGAAACTTTCAGATTGTTCCAATTCATTACCCCATAAGAGTCCCTTTGGTGAGATGGAGGTGTGGGGCTCCACCTTGTTTGTATGTCTTCTCATTTTCTATTTTTTTCCTTCTTTAGTTCCTGGGCTGATGCTTATGAATTGCTTATGGTATGTAGCATTTTTGTTAGTTTTGAGAACCCCTTGGAAATGACTTCTTCCTCAGAGATGTCTTACAGGTGCAGCTGGTTTTTATGATTAGAATCTGTTGCAAGATCTTACCTCTTCAATTTATTGGGGCTGAGAAGTTTCTGTTTATTTGGCCAGCTCCTACTTCTTTGACTGTGCCCTATAGTGTTATTTGTGACCGTCTGCCAATCTCAGTCTTGGCATGCAAGGAACAACTGAGTAGAACAATTCTGTCACTTTGGCTAAAGTAGTGTAATCAGCAGCAACAATGGCATCAAACACAGTCTAGAAAATAACAAACTGGTAACTATTAATCTGGCACTTTTAAGCATATGAACTAGATTTGTGGTTATGTAATAATATCCAAAATAAACTAGAAACTTGTATACACTAAATGTGTCCTCAATAAGGCAATTTTATTCTCATGGGAGAAAATTCAAAAGTGATTAGGAGGAAACAATAGAGAAATAGAATAAGACAAAGAGATGAGAAGCCAGGGGAAGGTAGGGGAAAATTATACAAACTTTAGGGAACTAGTAAAGAAAACAGGAGGGAAGGAGAGGAGGAAGAAATAAAAACAAAGACAGAACAAAACAATAACAGCAAAAAGCTAGAAATTCACTTTCCTACAAAAACAAGAAAAAAAAAAAGAAAAAGGAAAGCAGAGAGGGAAAAGTACGAAGAAAAGAAAAAATTAAAAAAAAGAAATGTCCACTTCTTGGTGTGTCTCTGCTGTCACTGCTAGACAGAGTAGGCAGACCCAGGTCCTCCTGATTAACAACAGCAGTAGATTTTGGCAGGCTAGTGAGTGTACCCAGATAAGTTCAATAGCAAGACTTCACCATTTCCACTGAAGTTCAGCCTGATCACTGGCTGTAGAGTTGGAACCCAATTGGTTCAGCTGGGGACATGCTGTGTGTCTACCACTGTCTTGGACTCAGTTCCCAGCTAGTTTGAACTTAGCTCCTTGCCATCCTGCCAACTTGAGTTTCAACTTTGGTCCACCTTGCCCCACCTTGCCCCTGCACTAAAAGCTGCTGGCAGCTTTTCTGAGTTCTGAGCTTGGCCCCTTTCCATGATGGTGATCAGCTGATCACCATCCTCTCCTGGGGACTGTCTGAAATCAGATGATTCATGTAACTAACCATCTGCTGCAGTCTGCGATGTCCACTCCTCTTTTCCATTTGTGTGTGTTTCCATGGAGGCCCCTGGGGTCACTAGTAGTCACTGTGCATCTGCAGGCTCAAACTATGTCATTCATGCTGAGAGCCGGGGCCGTTACTCAGGGCCATGACCCAAGGCTGTGAGCTGGGGCGCAAGCCTGGGCTGTAAGGTGAGGCCGCGAGCTGGAGCTCTGGGAGAAAGCGATGTCTGTCCATCTTGTTACCTTTTACTTCCATGCTGGTCTCTCCTTTTGCTTTTCCTGTAGGCTTCAACTCTTGCTTCAGATCCTTGCTGGGTCCTGGGAACATGCTTCTCTCCTTCTCCTTGTCTCTAAATCACTATATTCCAGTGTCTGGACAACAAATCTCAGAGAGGATTTTGCTCTACTTCTCACTGCTCTGCCATCTTCCTGGAAGTCTCCATATGTAGACATCTTAATAAACAGTTAAATTTTTAGAAGTATAATACTGAGAATATGAAATGAATACAAATTCTTAATTAGTGGTACATATTGAATGCTTATGATATAACACACTTTGTACTTACTTTATGAGTGTATTACATAAGCTGTTCATAACAGTCTTTGCCTATCGTATTAGAGATACATATAAAGTTTAGTGGCCCCCTCTGGAAGAAACAAAATGTCTTCACATAAATATTTAAACAACAGGAAAAGAAGTTATGTCTTCACATTATTACATTGTGGAATTTAGACTTGGTACACCATGTCCCTACATGGACTCTGTTAGTTGTCTATTGATCCTTAAACATTTCAACACCAGAATGGATCCATCTGCAAGACATTAAAGTAAAATGGTGATTATCCCACAGTTTTCAAAAATCAAAATTTACACAAGAGTAACAACAAAACTTATATGAAAGAAAAAGGGTCTTCTAAATGATAAAAATGATTCAAAGTATTTCAGGAACCAATGATTAACCTCACAATATTCCAGAACAAAAGTCAGCATTCATATCTCTTTCACTTGTTTGTGAAGAAATATCAAGAAAGAAACAAAGAAAATATACAAATAAATACTACAGTCCAAGAAATTTGAAAAATGATAATACAGTGGTACCTCAGTTCACAAATTTCATTTGTTTTATGATTTTGGGGAAAATAGCCATGTTTGTGTTTGTGTGTGGGAGATGGCTGTGGTTGTCTTAGTCACCCAATGTGAACTTTGTGAAAAGAAACAAAATTTTATTGAACACTTTTGTTTGAGAACTAAATTGTTTGTGAACAGAAATGTTCTTTGAACTCAGGTATTACTGTGCGCTTTCATCATTTTTCTCAATTATCCATCAATAGAAAGCCAATGCAAATCCAAATTCAATACAGACTTCTTTCATTTTACTCAGATATCTGCCTAGAAAGTGCTATGGACTTAGCTCCTATATCTAAGTTGTGATACAGTTTTGAACCTTGTACAACAGATCCATTAACAATTGCTTACTGTACAATTTAAATTCTTTACTCTCCAAGGATATACTATATATTTCTTGTGTCTGCTGTTTGTTTTGCCATTGAGATTTAACTGCTTCCAATCTATACATTAAAAATACTTGTGTTTTCCCAATTGTTAATATATTTAAATTCTTTGTGCTCTTGAAAGTGTCATCTGTGCATTATGAATTCAGTAGAGATTCTTGAAAAAAATTCATTTTCCTATTTTTCTGGGTACTCAGTATTATTATCTATGAAAAATCTGAATTTTTCTAGTTCATTCAATAAGTTGCCTTTTTTTTTAACCTTTCTTCATCATAGTGAGAATTCTATTTCTTTGTCTGTCACTCATTGTGATCAGTCTATCAAACCCTTGGCTTGCACAGTCTTCTGTGTTCAACTTGCCAAAAGTCTCAAAGGAACCAAGAACCTCCAGCTACTTGTTCATAATCTGATCTGGTTCCAGTACCACCCCTTGCATGTGATTTGCTTCCTACTGGTTTGGGTGACAAGCATAACTTTCTATGTCATATAACATTTCTTTTTAGTTATAAAACACTGTGAAGATAGGAAACAAGAAAAATGAAAGTAAGAGAAAATAAAACTGGTTGAGGCCTAAGGACAGAAAGCACAGTAAGTGAGATAATTCTATTTAATTCAAACCCTGTGGATCAAAGTGTGGCTCAGCAATCCTGCACATTTTAAGAGATCTTCACCTTCTTGTTGTATGTATGTACTTTCTCCTTGTTAAATATTTAGAAATGTACAAGTCTAATATCAAAATTCTTTAGACAATTCTATTCTTGACTTATGTACCTTAATAACGCTGGAAAAAAAAGAATGTTGTTTATGCCTTGGCTTGTTGATTTGAGAAAAGAAGCTTTAATGATCTACTGTGCATTTTCAGGAAAAAAAAAATCTACTTGAATAAAATTCATTCCCCAGGCTATTTGTGAGTCTTTCAAAGAAAACCAAATGGAGATCTCTCTTAAAGCTGTCAAAATATCATTTTTTAAGTGAAAGAGATGAATAAAAATTGGAATTGATTCTATTATATAAGGTTAGTACTAAGGTTTTCATAGTATGAAACTTGACTATGGATAAGTGATGAACACAGATAAAATAGCAATATTGGTCTATGTGAAAATGGAAAGTCTTACAGAAGATAGAAAAATTTAAGTGAAATGGCCTACTAAGGGGTTTAAGGCAATGTAATGGCCATCTCACCCGCTCAATCTGTGCAGCTGGAAGCTTCAGAACAAGAGGGATCAAGGGCACACCACCAGCTGGAGACTGAAGGCCTGGAAGCTCTCAGAAGAGTCTCAGGGATGAGTACACGTGGAAAGCCTGGAGAAGCAGGAGTCTGAGCCCACAGGTGATGATGCACATGCTGAAGCAGAATGAAACTTTTCAAATGCAGACCAACATCCTTGTTATTTTCCTCCTTTCATTTAATTAGGCTACGACTCTGTTGGACA
This sequence comes from Hystrix cristata, assembly GCA_004026905.1. Lineage (NCBI taxonomy): Eukaryota > Metazoa > Chordata > Mammalia > Rodentia > Hystricidae > Hystrix > Hystrix cristata. The sequence goes on from PVJO010033385.1 coordinate 4,805, forward strand.
GTGCTACAAACAATATAACGTTGATCTTAGCTCATCTACTATGTTGTCTACTTGCCAATCATCTCAGGAAATAACAGCCACATGGAGAAGTGTGCTTCATTGATTGGCCAGGCACTGAAAGATCCAGGCAAGTTTACACTTCACAATTAACAATCACACCTGGATACAGAAGACCTGAAAACAAGGTGTTCATTTTGTTTCATAATTTTACTTCCCTCACACACTGCATAGAAAATATATTGAAAGTGGAATAAATGGACAAATACTGAGTGTAGCTCTTTCAAACACTGAAACTAGGGGCTGGGGATTTAGCTCAGTGATTAGAGTGCTTGCCTCACAAGCACAAGGCCCTGAGTTTGATCCCCAAATTTGAATAAAAAGCACTATTTTATTCAAATAGTGGTTCAATCAGCTAACTACTGAGCTAAATCCCCAGTCCCTGAATATATAATCATATCAGTGTAAAGCAAAAGTCACATGCACACTGATGAAGAAAAATGAAAAAAGTTAGGGTATTAATGCTAAAGATATCAAAGAATTTTTCAAAAGAGGGTAGATTTCATGTATTCACATTGTTATGTGACAATAAAATTTTAGAGTATCACAGGAAGAAAATTCCAGTAGTGTTCTGCCTTTTGCAAATGTTTACATCATAGTAGATCATCTTTGCAATTCTTAGATCATATGCAGCCAGATAAAATGCTGTAAATTTAGTCTTACATGAGCAAGCAATTAAATTTCATTTTTTCAATTTGTAGGTTCTTTTCATTTAAGGAAATATATACACCTGTAAGTAAATACATAAACATAAAGTTACGTTTCTCTGAGTCATAAAAATCTTATTTTATGTGAAAAGATCAAAATTTTAAAGGTACTCCATGTGTTGGATTCTTCAAGGCTGATTCTTGCAGGTTTCAAATGTCTTGGAAATAAAATATGTTTAAACAGAAATTCTAGAAGGTCACATATAAAGAAAGAATTGATGTAAAATCCTTCAGCTTTCAAAATCTAGGACGATTCTATTTTAAACACAAAGAATGACTACACGGAAACATGAGGATTAAAAACAGAAATAAAAGAACTGTACAGTCATGAAATCAATTTTCAAAATAATACTTGACCATCAACCATACACATCACAGAATAATTCTATAACTTGCAGCCTTCTGAATTAATTTCCATGTAGAATGCAATATTTGTTGTTGTACATAAGTAATGAAGATATCTTAAGAACATTTTTCAACCTATATTCTCTTAAGTGTAATTTAATATCTTCAGGACTGTTGTATACCATATGTTTTCTCAATATCCAACAAAAAAACAAGACATTATTGGAAAACAGTGAAAAAATGTGGCATTGGAAGAAACTCACATTCCTGCCTCAGCCTCTGCAGATGAACCTCAACATTCAGCCACCTGGTAAAAGACAAACAGGTGCAGAGGCCATGTTGGATGCCACAAAACTAAATTCCATTTCAGATACAGTAAAATGAAAACTTGTACATCAAGTAAATATTTCTCAAATTCCTCATTTTTTATCATTCCAAAAGGTGCTGTGTCTTCGCCCTGAGTAAGAGGCCCGTTTTTTTCTTTGCAAAATGAGACTCTTGAATGCAGGAACTTACAGAGTTGCTAACACATGTGAGTTTAGAGTTGGCCCAGGGGTTTCACAGCCATGAGTGTGTCAATTTATTTATGTCCAACTGTGCAATTAAATTTGACACATTGGCAGGTCAGAATCTTGGTTTCACTAGAGCCTGGCTCAGCGTTGGGCAGAGAGGGTGGATTCTGCAGGACCGAGATTCACACTTCGGCAGTCACCATCCCGTGTATACACTGAGCAAACCAGCAGCAGATTGATCTGCTGTTCGGTTCCTCACTTATGGTGAGTATATATTTTCCCTAATACAAAGTATATGGATTGAATTGGAAAATTCTGGCTGATGAATCTAATTCAGTGTTTTTAAATTCACGATCCATTCACATTCTTTGTAAAATGAATTAATACTCTCTTGTGTGGTAAAGGTGAAGAATAAGTTTGTATTATTAAAAAAAAATAGAATGCTGAGTCATAATGACAGTGCCCCTAGGTAATTTATAGGAATTATAAAGAAAGGTAGAGAGGTAAATATTAACCACATATTCCATGTTATAAAGGGTGAGATTGTGCAATGAATTATCAACATAGTGAGCACTGATAAACTCTAAATGTACCCGATGTGAAGAGTTCAAACTAGAAACAAAAGCAAGTTCATGACTATGTTTTGGCACACATCTGAGTAAAGCGATAAGAGTAGGTTTTAACGTGAAATTTTCATTGGCCTTTTCTCAGTGAATTAGTGGCAAAAATTATGAAAATGCATATTAACTCTTTTTCAGTTTTCTTACTGATATTTACTTGTCCAACTTATATATTTCTCTGTCGCTATTTGTCCATTATTAAGTGGAAAACATAGGGATGCTAGGTTTCTTTTCTGATTAGTGTGAGATTGTTGTATTGATTCTTAGAATACTTTGAACACTTTTGTCATATAGTAGACTTTATGTTCTTGCATTATTGTTGTTTATCTTGCTGGAATTGTGATTTTAGATCCTGAAAAAAGCTCAATGTTTTACATTGATGACTTGCACATGTATTTCATTCTAGTGTTGACATAAATAAGGATAAATACATAAGAATAAATTGTGCAAACAGGGAAATTGCTTACCAAGACTAAACTCCACAGTGCTCTTTCATGATAACATAGCCAGAGAAAAGGAAATAATTCCTCTCTCTTATTAAAAATAGAAAATATTTTCCAGAGAAGTCCAATAATCTTCATATATTTCTATTTTACAAGAAAAAAAGTATGATGAAAAACTTCTTTAATATAGTCAAAAATTTAGCATAAATTGTGTCACACCATAAGCATTCAATATACACCATCAAATTTAAAAATTATCTTCCATTCTCAGTACCAGCATTATATTCCTCAAAAATCCACTATGCATCAAGATATCTATAGCAGGTCAATGCATTTTAACTATAAACTAGCACTTTAAAAGATCTTTCCCATATGTAGAAGAGAAAATGTGGTTTAAAAAAATTAAAAACCACTGCTTTTAGCAAGTAGGTATCTCTTTTACTGTTATTAAATCTCACCCCAAATGTTTCATTTTCTTTAGTGTCATTATGAATAGAAAAAGTTATGGTCAGAATGTTACTGATTTTAAGAATATCCTGACAATAATATAATTGAAATTAATTAACAATTGAAATTTCTTGGAAAGTGAATCTTGTTTCAGAAAATTTAACTATGCACAGCAAGTTTTACCTGTAATAGGACTATTTTTTATTTTATCCCTCATCACTCAGCAGAAATGGTGAATGTTGGTATCTATTATCCTTTAGGTTGGAAGCAAAGTCCTATTTCAGTCTGCCCTCTGAATATTTTTCTTGAAGTTTACACATGCACTAACAATCGGCCATTATGCTTTCTTGTTTGCGTACTTGGTTGTGTATAGTTTTCAATATTGCTTTTTCCTCAGAATGACTATATGCTTCAATCAGAGCTAGTTTAAAACTTTTTACTCTTTTATGGTCACGTTAGGCTACTGCTCTAAATGAATCTTCAAAACTGTGCATTTGGGAGCGGGTGGTACATTCACTTCTTAAAATTTAATTTCACTATAGTCAGTTTTATTTCATATGATTTAAATAGAATTTGTTGAAATTTGATCTGTGATCTTGCATGAAGTAATTTTTTTTTTTTTTGGTTGGTGCTGGGGATCAAACTCAGGGCCTTGCACTTGCAAGGCAAGCACTCTAACCACTGAGCTAAATCCTCAGCCCTGCATGAAGTAAATTTAAACCATAATACACATGCAGTTAAAAAGAAGGTATGTGTTTGTAGGGAGGCAATGGCCAAAGGGGTGATTGACCCTGAGTGTGACATGCCAGGGGCTTGGGGAGCATCAGTTCCCAGGCTCCTGGAGTGCCAGGTTTGAGATTAGAGCAGGATCTGCAGGACAACAGTCAGAGGAATTAAAAGCAAGTTATTTTCAGAGATATTTGCTTTGGGCCATGTGTCCCCTTGACCTCCGATAAGGTTGCCTACATTAGATGGGCACATGTTATATAACAAGTCATGTTGCTTTTTTCCCTGACCCAGGGCAAAAACTCTGATAGAATATGTTGCTATAGCTTTTAATCTGGACCTTTGTTCCTGTATCCTGGAGTTACAAAGAAATAACTAGAGAGGTCTCAGGCTGCTGCTGTTTCTCTGAGGATTTCATGCACAGAGGCAGCCACTTTGGGATTCTCGACTCAACTGAGTCTTGACTCCAAGTAATCTGTTTCGTCCTTTATGCAGCCATGGTCCCACACTGTGATAGATGTTACAGGTTATTGTTCCTCCCAGCTGAACTCTTTTTCCAGTGTAATGTGTATATCGTTAGGAATATATCCAATGTATCTGATTACTATCATATTGTGCAATTTGGAAAGTTCTTGCTCTCAGTAACATTTTTTTTCTAATCCTCATGACCAAGGTTGCTGTGAATATCCCCCAATATCCCTCCTCTTAGTCATCTTTGTGATATGTTGGTTTACACACTGTTACAGCATGATACAATTTTCTTTTTTCTTTATCTGCATTGCTATTTAATTTATAGCCTTGTATTTTCATGATGTTCACAATCTTTTTTGTTTGTAGAGCAGGATTCTCTCGAGCATTTTGTGTAGGGCCAGCCTCCTCATAATAAAAACTTCTCCCAGTTTTCATTGTTTAGGAAAGATATTATTTACCTGCATTTCTGAAGGATAGTTTTGCTAACTATAGCATCCCAGGTTGGCATTTCACTTTTTTGCATGATCACTAGCAAAACATCCCAGTTTTCCCTTCTGTAAAATTTCCTACTGGGAAGTCTATCATTAGTTCAATAGAGATTATTAAATATATGACATAAGGCTTTTTAATTCCACTGGTTTCATAATGTGCCTTTGTCTTGGGCTTCAACAGTTTTATTATAATATACCTAGAAGATGATTTTTTTATTAAGTCTACTATGGGACCATTGAAATTGCTAGACTTAGGATGGGGAGAGAAGAGAAATAGAACTACTAAGAAGAAAGAACAATTTAAAAACAAAACAAATAAACACACAAGAAAAACCCTTTTTTTCTCTAAATCCTCTGTTCTGAGGTACGGAGAAGAGGATATAGGAGAGGGGCAAAGAGTCTTATTGAATTTAAAAATATATGCTTCTATGTTTAGAAAGGGGTAATAGGGAAGATTATTACAAAATTAATAGTGAGGGATATAGACGAGTTTCTATATAATGTAAATGTATAGAATTATGTAAATATTAGAGAAAAAATTTAAGGGAGTCAATTGAAAAGGTAAAGAGTGGAGAAAAGTAAAATTGAAATGAAAAAACCCAGGGGAGAGATGGTCAAGCAAGGAGATGTGGGTAAACGTAAGAGGGGTAAAAGTATAGAGTATACATGGACAGGGGACAGTTCCCTCACCCTCTAAAAACTGTATTGGGAAGAGAAAAAAGCAGAAGAAAAAAAGAACAAAGCTGAGATAAGTAAGCACAGGCAAAACACAGCTACACAGACATGCTCCTAAAAGAGAATAGTGAGATTAGTGTAGAGTAACGGGGTAAGAGCGTGAGGGGTGATGCAGAGAAGGAGAACGGCAAAGAATCAAACACCAAGAGAAAACATTACAATACAATAAGAATAAAAATGAGAAAATGGTGCAGTCAAGTAAAGAATAGTAAACAAGAAAATTTAGTTGTTTTGGTTTCTTAGCTTCTCTCCTCAGGAGTGCGTTAAGAAACAGAACTCCAGGGAAGGTCGGTCTTTGTCATGCTGGAAGACTGAGGGCAGTCGGCGCCCAGAACAGTCCTGGGCACAGAGCTCAGTTAGGGTGAGAGCAAGTCGCTCCCGCGAGCTTCCGGCCTTGGCAGCTCTGGCTAAGGCAGACTTTTGCAGCCACTAGAGCAGCGTCAGGGTGGTCCTAGTCCTTCCTCCCAGTGGAATTCTCCCCATTCTCCTGTCCAGCTGCCAGCAGTCTACTGTGGCAGGACCGTCCTTCCCTCACTCCACTCTGGGAATTCGACAGTAAAGTGACTGCGGGACTGCTCCGCTTCCAAAATTCGATACTGAGGTGTTTCCAGAATAAAATGGTGCCCCCGCCCCTTTCTGCTCTGTGCGACTGTGGGTTGGAGCACAGCCCCACCACCACTCACCCATCATTGACTGTGGTGGGTCACTTGAGAAACAGTGGCTCGTGTTCTCAGTGCCACCTACAACTCCATAGAGTCTCCAAGTCCAGGTCAGGTCTCCCTTTCACGATGAACAGAAAAGTCATTGTTCTCACTGCCTCCCCACCAGGGGCTACATGGCCTCTCTCCACAGTGCTGTACTAAGTTCTTTGATGTTGAGTTATGTTTTCCATACCAATTAATCTTATTTTCCTCTCCTCTGTCAGTTCCCTCGTGGTTCCCATGTGCCCTCCACTCACCTGGCTCCTTGCCGAGCTATTGTTTTCCAGAGTCCAGGCACTTTGTCCTGGAGAAGCTGAGTTGCCATCACTCACTGCTCCCCCAGTTTTGCTCCACTGTGCCGACAAAAATGTTCCTTTTCCATTTGAGTCCTCATAACTTGTCTTTTCACAGTTTTTGTGTCCGCGCATTTCTATCCGTGGTTATGCAAAGGTTTATTGCTTCAGTTAATTGCATGGGCTGGTTTCAACAGAACTTCTGTTGCCATAAGCTGCATTGCTTTGATGCCAGGTATGTGGTCAGGGTGGTGGCAGCTTAGCTTCTTCAACTATGAACAGTGGACATGACATCTACAGATGCCTCTCTCATTGGCTTAGGCTGTGTGGGGTGTGCAAATGCAGTACTCTTTGAGATGTACTTCTATTCTGGGAGCTCAGTGTGTGTTGCACACATGTATGGATGTTGGGCCTGTCAGTTTATATATATCAACACTGCGTCGGGATTGGATAGATGTCTGCATCAGTAAATTCAAACAGACATGGTCCAGCATTATTTGGTCATGTGTACATATGCATATGTTTAATGGGGGTGTATTGTCAATGTTTTAGGCCCAGTGTTGGGCCCAGGCAGACAAGCAGTCATTGCTCAAAAGCTGCAAAATTTCCCTCAGGGGGTCCAACCTGTCCACTGCTGGCTTCCAAGCTGCTTCCCAGGATTGGTAATGTGTGAAAGAGGCCTCTCTCTTCCCTACCTCTCAGAGTCTTAACAGGAAGATCACCTGAGAGTGAGCTGCTCAATTTCTTGGAGTCACTGAATGATGGGAAAGCCCACCTGGATAAATTCTGAGAG